>JANRGW010038555.1:28010-84180 GCA_024733675.1 Psilopsiagon aymara | reverse complement strand
TCTGGCAGCTCGGCTTCGTCGACGACCAGGCGCAGGTGCAGGTCGGTGCGGGCGAGCAGGGCGCGCAGCAGCGGGGCGGCCAGCGGCGGGGCGGGCATGCTGCACCCCCGAGCCTGCGGGGACACCGTCAGACCCCGGCACCCCCCGAAGTGCCTTGGGGGACCGGGGAGTGCCCGAGAACTCCTCACGCTTCCATGAGGGAGCCCGAGAGCGGGGCTCGGACGCCTGCACCACTCCGGGAGCAGGGGGCTGCTTGCGGGATGCTCGGAGAAGCACTGGAGGGGACCGCTGTCCCCCCCACCTCGTTCCCTCTTCTCTTACCCTCCTTGGGATCGTTCCTGCTCCGGGACACCGCTCCGCCCGTTCTCCCAGAGAAGCCTGCACTGTTCAGCTCCCCCCACGTGGACCTGCCACCACCCCAAATGGCAGGAACAGCTCAAGAGCAAGGAACAACAACAACAAAAAAACAGCTGCCCGTTTAAATGCCCCCTCCTCCCAAGCTGAACACATGCTCCCTGTAAGCGATGCTGCTCCTCAGCCCGGGACCCCGTTTGTCGGGGTCGCAGTGCTGGGGGAAAAAGGGGGGTGAGGAAGGAAAAGCATCTGCCTACCACAGAAATGCAGGTGGGCAGGATGGGGTCCTGTTTCACTACAAGCTTCACTGAAGCTCTGAGCAGGCAGCTAGATCCAAAATATGCCTTTCTGTTATTCCCTACCAGTCCCAGTGATTGCCACCCTGCTCCCACAAGGGCCGGGAATGCAGACAGTTGGGCTGCCAAAGAGAGCAGGGCAAGGGATGTCCCAGGGCATGAAGTGCCGAGGAGCAGATGGGCACTACCTTGGGGGAGAGCTGGCATCTGGCTCCATGTGTGGCTCCAGAGCTGGCTGGTAACCAATGTCCCATGCTTTCCAGCTGTGCTCCCAAGCTGAGCTAGTTTGGGGCAAGCAGCCAGGGTCCTGCAGGCCAGGAGAGTGCAAGCTAAGGTGCAGGCAGGAAGGTCTGTGGCTCATGTCCGTGCCCTTCCGCTTCCCTGCTGCTCCTAACCTTTGTTTTGTTCCTGGTGGCTGTCTGGCTTCATTTCCTTCCCTTGTTGTTCTCTTCAGAAACCCTGCCAAAGCCCTATTCTTGGCCCCTGTTCAAGCAGAATTTAGGCAAATGAACAGATACAAGGAACTAAAAGCTACTGCTCCATCTCCCAGCCTGCCTGATGCAAGCTGTCCCTTGCCCAGGGAGTCCCATACAAGGGCCGTTAGTTCAGCCAGGGTGACCTTTCCCAGCCTTGTGGATTCTTCTCAAGGAGGCAGCCATGGATGAGGAAAGCAGGCTGGCTGTGCCTTAGCACAGAGACATCGTGTGCCGAAACTAGAAACAGCTCCCCAAGGGCTCAGCTCCAGGCCCAGGAGCTGCAAGGACCATGGCTTACGTCAGCCCCTTCGGACTGGCCTTCTGCAGGCTCCCGAGCTCTGCCATGGTCAGAGAGCTCTGGCTCCAGTGCACTGCTCTGCTGTGCACTGCTGCCAGAGGTGTTATGGGGAAAGGGTGAAGGAAGCAGGAGCCAAAGCTTTGGTGCAGCTGTGCCAGGGTTTACATCTCCCTGGGAGGGAGCTTTTCTCCCCTTTTACTGGTGAGGCAGCGGGTGCAGTGTTTGGCCTGCTCTGGAGACTCCTGGGTTCACTGCGCCTGATCCCAGGGAAGTTGCTGCCTCACTTCAATGCCTCTATTTCCCCAGCAGTACAGCCCTACCGGGATTATCCCTCCCTATAAAAAGGGCCTGTGCAGTGCCCTGCCTCTGAGCTGGGGGCAACTGGGATCAAAAGTGAAGTGTCTCTGGTAACAGTGGTAGTGACTGCAATGATGGAGGAGAGTGGAGCCTTACTTGTACCTAGGAAAAGCCCTGCTGAGCCCAGGGAACTGCCCATCCTACCATGCCTGCCAGGGGAATCCTGTCCTCCAGTCCCACAGGGAAAGGAAGGTGCTGCCCAGGTGCAGAGGTGTTGCAGCAGAAGTGTTGCAGCACGTTCCTGGGGGCATTGCATCTGAGCATTATGTGGCAGAGATACACAAGGGAGGGGATGGCAAATCCCTTGGGAACAAAGGGGCTTCAGTGTGTGGCTTCTGGAGAAAGCTGTTTCTTCCCAGGGAGAGAGCACAGGTAACTGCAGGAGGGGTTACCCTGCTGTGAAAGCCAGATGCTTGCAACACCCCAGCACTGGGCAGAAAGTGGGGCAGGGCTTGTTTGCCAAGCTCTTGGGACTCATAAAGAGGCAGCTCTTGGTCTGCCAAAAATGCAGAGGCATTGCCGAGCTGCTTTCTCTATCTGGAGGGTCAGGGGGTTTAGCTTCCTTTCACAGTTGAGCAAAAGCGAAGGGACTTAATCCTGCTCCTCTGGTGAGCCAGGCAGAGCTGGAAAGAGAAGGCAACCTTGAAAGAAAACAAGATTCTGCCAGTACCTACTTCCAGACACAGGGTTTAAGGCACTGGATTCCCATACCTGTGTGCGTCCTGAGCCAAGGCATGTACACCCTTGCTTTAACCTCTCGGTCCACGGAGGACTTTCTGCTCCTGCAGTCACTGCTCTGTTTCTCAATCCTTTTTCTTGTCTGTCCTTCATCCCTCTTCACCAGGGGGCTTAGAATCCATCACCAGATGGCCAGATATTTTTTTGCTGGGTACGTATTGAGGTCTCCCCTTTCAGGCACCCGTTTTCTGTACCATACCAATTGCCAGGCAGGGTTGGGATCCACTTCCTGTGACCAAAAGAGGACCAGGTACCCTTTTAGCACTTTTTTTTCTCAGGTGGTCAGTTAGCAGCTGGACATCAGCGAACAAGGGGCAGGAGATGCCCCGGTCAGAGCGAGGCAGGCCCAGGGTCCCAGGACCTGCTGGTCAGCCTGCTGCCAGGACAGCATCTCTGCTTCATGGGACAGCATGACCCTCATGCCACAGGGGACAGGACAACCATTAGCACCTACCAGTGCTTAAAGCAACTGCTATATGGTGAAGGCTCCAGGGGATTTAGCAGGGAGCAGGGTGCTGGAAAGCAGGGTATGGCCCTTGAGCATCTCTTCACAAGGTGCGCAACATCTGCTGCAAATCTTCCTCTGGCATTGCACTGGGAGCTAACAGAATGGCATGGGAGGAAGATGAGAGATGGCCAACAGTCCTTTCTTTGAGAAGACATCATCCTTCTACAGGGATCCAAAGGGGTGTTGGTGGGGATGCCAAGTGGTGCCTGGCCCTGAACAGGAGAAATACGGGCCATTCCTGCTGGGGAGGGACACGAGCACTATAAATAGTTTGCTTAACGCACCGTGGACAGGCCCTGGAACGCCCCGGCCCAGGCACATTCCCTGTTGCTGGCACTGGGATGGCAGCTGTTGAAAAAGGCTGAATCCAGCAGCTGCTGCCGGTGCTCTCTGCCCCCACTCCATGCCCCCATTCCTTCCACTCCTCTCATGGGGCAGCTGAGCCCTTGGCATCCCATGGCACAGGTGACAAGGCATGCCAAGGGGGAGCCAGATCTCAGGGTGGGTACAGCTCCCTGTGCTGGCCGCTGCAGGATGCTCCCACCTCTCTGCTGATGAAGCCAGAAAGATGAGGAGGATGGGAGGGGGTTTTCCTCCCTGGCAGCATCGGGGACACTGCTGAGCCTGGCCTGGAGCTGTGAGGCCACGCAAGGCTGGTGGCAGCTGCTTCCCACACACATGCCTTCGGCTGCAGCTCTCCCAGCCCCATCTCGGGATGCTGGGCTGCGCCATGGCCCCCTGCCAGCCTGCTCCACTCACACAAAGGCCCTTTGTGCCCACGGGAATGACATTCCTGCAGCCACGGATCCGGGACAGCGCAGATGGGACCAGAGCCCGGCTGCCAGGGCAGCTGGTGGGGCAGGTGGGACGGGCTGTGGTCTTTCCCCCATCCTGTGCATGCAGGATGGACGTGAGCAGCTGGGGCATGGGGGGACCCCAGCATGGGTGGACTGCTCTGGTTGCGGGAGGCAGGGGCACAGAGCATGGGGTGTGGGGAGCAGGAGCAGGGATGCTGTGCACCCATGGGTGCTACTGCCCACCTGGTGTGCTCCTGCCTGTGGGATAGGTGTGGAAAAGGAGGGGGCACCCATCACAAGACAAACCCAAAGCTAACAGCAGTTTTGCCCGCATGTGGCCCCCAGCCCCCCTTGTTCCTCACCTTACACTGTCATTTAAGGACTCTGCTGCAGCTCCTCCTTGTCCTGGAGGACAAGGGGGATGATCCAGGCTACTCCTGGTGGCATTAGCTGGGACACCCCTGCCTGCTGGCCCCCTACAGTACTGGTCTGCCAGCTGCTGGGCGGTGAGGGAGGGGATGTGCCAGCTGTCGCCGGAGGGAGAGGGAAGGAGCAGGCTGCTGGTAAGGCTATGGGGGCACCTGTCATCCCAAAGCCAAGCCATCGCCCTGCCCTACAATTAGGCTTGTGTGTTCATGACAAGGCACCGCAGCTGGGACAGCAGCAACAGCTCTGCATGCTTGCTCCTGGGTCCCAACCCCACCTGAGCCCTTGTTTTGCAATGGATTTTGAGTTGAACGCAGGAGCAGGGACTCTGGTCTGGCAAGCAGCAAGGTAACCCCAGCCCATGGGGGGCAGCTCGGCTCACAGGTAGCCAAGTGCAAGTAGCCCACCTCCATCTAGCCCCAGGAGGAAAGGGCAGCAGACAGGGTGCTCCTTTCTGCCATCACATCTCAGTTAGCCTCCATGCTCTGAGTCAGGTTGGCTTGTCCCAGAGCTGGGTGCTGTCCCACTGCGGGGATCCTGGTCCCAGGGAGCTGGGCTGGCACTAACAGAAGGTACATAAGGGATACTAAGATGCTGGGGGAAATGAGGTACACAAGGGGTATTCCTTTCCCAAATGTTGAGTCGCCCCAGGGCCATCTGGGCTGGGATGCCCTTCTGGGCAAGGGCAGGATGTGCACACTGACAGCAAGTCCTGCTCTTTGCCATGCAATGGAAAGCCATCCACTGTCATTTCGGTGGAAGGCTTTTGCCTCCAGCTGTAACCTGCATGATCTTGGAAGAATCAGGGAAAACACCAATCTTCCCCCTATCCAGGGTCACATACCTTGTGTGGTCCCTTTTCAGGGGCCAGAGATCCAGGCTGCCCCCCACTCCCATCCACTCCACGGTTAAATCCATGCTATCCAAGCAGACCTTCTTCCCCTACCCAACCTCCCCAGGACATTTCCTCCCCTTTCTTTAAGAGCAGATGCTCCCTTGCTGCCACTGATGCTGGGGAGCAAGCACTGGCTCTTCCTCCAATTGAAAAACCCCTGGGATAACCCAACAGCCCCGTTAACACCATAATGCTCACTCTCACTTTGAGGAGCAGTGCTTCCTTACACCTTTCTTACACGATGCTTCCCTGTGCGTCAGTGTTATGTCCCCTGCAAAGGAAAAGGCGAGTTATAAAATCCCAGGAGATACAGAATCCCCATTTCCAAGGCAAGACCTGGCCTGACGGTGCTCCTCCATCCATGCCCCAGGCTGGGCGAGTTGTGTGTCCTGGGCTTGGCTCTGCGCCTCACTGCCCAAAACCCAGGCCGCAGTGGGAAGACACAGCCCCCAAGTCAGTGCCAGGGGCCACATGTCCAACAGATACGTTTATTCCTGGAGCGCAGTGAGCAGGACGAGGAAGCGGAGCTGCTGGGCAGGCAGCGGTCGTTATTGCTGCAGGAGCATCCTCCAGCCATGACGGAGGGGTGGGGGGAGCTAACTGCCTGGCTGCAAAGGACTGGCCATTGCCCACCGCCAAGCTGGAGCCACCCTGTTAACCCAGGAGAAGGGGAGGGTAGTGGAGGAGCACAGACAAGTGCAAGAATGTTGGCACTGGGGTCCATCTGCACAGGGCAAAGGAGCCCAAGGGAAGAGGAGAGTGTAACTGCATGGGATGGTGAAGAGAAGCATGAAGAAACGTGCGCAGGAGAACACCCCCTTCGAACCACCAACCCCTCCTCTCTGGGGGAAGGCATCACCGCTTGGGTTCTGGTCCCCACTTCCTGCTGGGGACCATGAGCAGGGATGGCCCAGGAGTTCCCAGGGGAGGCTGAGCCAGTGTGATGGTGGTGACATTGCTGTGTCCATGTAGAAGAGAGGGGCTTTCTGCTGCACTACAGGTCATGCATGTTCAGGCAGTGCAGGAGCCCACAGACATTCAGTGCTTAAGTTGCAGGGCAGGACCCAGCGGTGGGGCAAAGTCATGGGCATGGAGGTGGGAGGGATGTGTTGAAGGCCACACAGAAGGAGCCACTGGGCTCTATGCTTTGGTCGTGCTTAGCAGTGAATGCAGTGCAAGGGCACCAAGAAGAGAAGTATGGCCCTTCCTCCTCCCAGAAAGACACTGCAGCTCCCTGGGAACCCACTGCCTCTGCTGAGCGAGGCAGCACCTGCTGATGCTCCTGAGCATGGGCACAGAGACAGGCAACATGTGCTAGTGGGGTCAGGGCAGCACTAGAGCAAGTGATAAAGAGTCCTATTCCCCTCTTTTCCCCTGCAGCTTCTCCCTGCTCTGCAGATGTCCCCCAGCCCCCTCCTTCACTCCTGCCTCGCTCAGTGCGGGGATGCACAGGTACCCCATGCTGCGTGCCCTCCTCCTGTTCTGGGCTGAGGAGAGAGGAGCAGGAGTGGAAAGAAGCTCAGCTCAGAAAAGGAGAAGGGTATCCCCTGCCTGCCTTGACCCCTGGTCCACTGGAGAGGGTGGCATGAGGCTTGTCAAGAGGCAGGGCTGTTGGCTCAGCGTGGGATGGAGCAAGGAGAGAAGAGTATCCTGTGTCCACAGATCCAAAGGGAGGCACTTGGAGGGGACCTGGGTACTGGGGTGTCCCAGTGGTAGAGTATCTGTGGTGGTTCCTAGCCGCACATCGTCAGCAGCAGCCACTGGGAAGGAGAGGGAGAAGGCATGAGAAACGTGTAGCCTGCAGCAAGCCTGTTTTCTCATATTGATCTTTTATGGTCTCCTTCAGTACCCAAGGAGCTGGAGGGCTTTCTACCACCCACTCCATGTGGCCCATTCACCCTAGTGCCTGATCTCCTTGTCTCCCACCTTACCTCCCACATAACTGAGTTCTCACCTCAGTGAGGTTCATGACAGCCGTGCCAGTGCCTTCAGCATCCATGCTCTGGAAAAACCCTACAGGGGCACAAGAGCAAGGTGAGCAATGCATCCCTCTGTGCCTGCCTGTCCTGCCCCAGAGCCACACTCACTGAACATGGCCTCCAGCTTCACGAGGCAGCAGACAAAGTTGTCAAAGTCTACTCCCATGTCATCATCTGCATAGCGAGCCACCACCACCTGATGCAGCTTATTGTTCAGCTTGAAACCTGCAAGGCAGAGAGCAGACACCGTGCCAGGGAGGCAGGAGAGGAGGGTGTGACTATGGCAGTCCATGGTACCCAAGGAGCCATCAACCCACCCAGTGAAGGACACCATGTCCAGCCTCAGCAGGAAGAGAATGCTCCCCCTGGAGCCATATGACACTGATTCACCCTGGACCTCTGCTTTGCCAGAATGGGACCCTGCAGCTCAGAGGAGGACAGAGGTTGGGAGCACCTTATGTGCATGCCTAACTTTGAGGCTCCAGTACTTGGAACAGCAGGGATGGAGGGAGCCCAGTGTAGTCATGGACCACATCTCACTGCCATGACAGGTTGGCTTGAAGCATACAATCTAGGCTGGTTACACTCTTCTCCAGTTACCTGGGACTATGCTGACAGCAGGAGCCCCATTACCATCCTTCTCCAGACTTACCAGCTGACTCTAGAGCCATGCGCATCTCATAGGAGCTCATGGTGCCGGACTTATCCAGGTCGTGCTGCCGGAAGATTGTCTGCAAAAGCATCACAGAGCCATGAAAGGCGGGCTGAGCTGTGCAGCCTGGCTATCCCTCATGCTGCTGCCCCTGAGCAGTGTGCCATGCCCGCCGCTCCTCCTTACCAGCCAGCTCCGGATCTTGTTCCACAGGATCTGGAACTCCACCAGCCCAAGGCGGGCACTGCCATCTTTCTGGGAAGCAGTGGGTCAAGGAGAAAGCAGCCAGCAAAGAGGGTGGTATAAAGGCAAAGCTATGAGATCCCAGCCAGATAAGGCAAGAAAAACCCGGCCACACTTGCTCTGGCCAGTTTTCCTTCCCAGGTTCCCTTCTCTGTCCTGCCACATTAGCAAGACCAGAGTTTGCAACCCAACAGGGAAAGCACAATGCTTAAGCTATCTGCCATGCACTCCGTGGGAGCAGCTGGGCTGCTGCTGTAGGAAGCACACTACTGTGGTGTCCTTGGGAACACCAGGCTGGCCTGCAGTGAAATGGGATGCTGCAGGGCCAGGCTGGAGAAGAGCTTGGAGGTGCTCCTCACCTGATCCCTCAGCTCCATGTCCTTGTGCAAGCAAGAATAAAGACCATGGCTCCTGTTGCTTTATAACTCATCCTCAACCTGCTGGGCAGGATGGTTTAGGGAGAAAGCATCCCATCAGCCCTTATTGCCTTCTGAGAGTGCCATGAAGGCTGGGTGGCACCACAGCACATCAAGCTGGGGAGCCTGTGAGGAGGCGAAGCAGAGAGAGCATTGTCCTGGAGTGGAAGGCTGAAGGGATGAGTGGGGCTGGGCTGGGCTTCTGGTGGTAGAGCCAGGGCTCAAAGCAAGCGGGGACTGATGGCCCTTTCCACAAAGGGCTGCTAAAGCCCAGGGATGTGAGGCAGGTGGCCCTGAAGCCACAGCGATTCCTGCCTCCCTCCTCTGCTTGAACAGCCTTGGCACAGCCAGAAAGCCAAGCCCCAGCTCCTGACAAGTCTTGCCAGCAGGCTGAGCACCAGGGAAGCTGGCCCCTGCTCACAGCACCAAGAGGATACATCCATCAGGTTGACCATGTTGCGGCAGGAGTCCAGGCTGAACCCATCTGTCTTCAGATCCTTGTCTGAGGGTGAAGAAGAAGGTTGAGCACGTGCATCAAAACCCAACCTGCTGAGCAGGCTGCAGGGAGCGAGGGGCAGGAAGGGCAGCGCTTACGTCTGGCGAGGACTCTGTTCAGAATAGTGCGGAGCTCGAAGACACTGATTTCCATGTCCTGAAGCAGGAGCAGAGTTAGCAGCACCCCTTCCCTGCTCTCCACCCCACTTGTGGTCTCCTGCCTAACCATCTCTGCCTCAACCACAAACATTAGGGTGCTACTGCATTTCCCGCATGCCCAGAAGAATTTGGGACACAGCTGGATGCCCCTTCACCTCCCCTGGGGGCAAATGGGCTGAGCAGCAGCAGCAGAGATGGACTTGTCTGTAGGATGAAACCCAGGAAAGCATGGAGTGGGCTGGAGCTCACAGCCAGGGGTCCCCTCCTGTCCTCTCCCCATTCCAGGGTCTCCCAGAGCTCAGCACAGCTGTACCCACCTCCCCTGCCAGCTGCTGGAACATGTTCTTGAAGCCATCCTCTATGTCATCCTCAGTTATTTCCTCCTGGGGTGATGCAAGCCAGAAAGGATTGGTTAGTGGTCAAACCTGGGTTCTGCCCTGCCTCCCAGGCTCAGCAAACCTGAACTGGAAGGGAAGCTCTTCTCATCCTTGTTACTTCCCACATCCCCATCACCTTGACCCTGCCAGCCACTCTCCAGCCCCAGTGACATCCCAAGGCCAAGCAGCCACCTCCAGCCTTCAGCTCCCCCTCCCAAGGCCCAGAGCATCAGCACCAAACAAAACCAAAGCAGTGGCTCCTACTTCATCTGCCAGATCTGCTGAGATCTCCTCATCCAGCTCCCTATGGGCAGAAAGGAGGAAAACAAAGTGATGAGCAGCCAGCAGCCTGCCTGTGGTGGGGAACTGTCCCATCACCCGCAGACACAGGGTGTCCCCACACCGGGCAGAGACTCACTCTGTGTCCGACTGCTTCTCGGTGAAGACTCGCAGGACAAAGTCGGCCTCCTTGTGCGGCTCGAAGGTGGAGGGCACCACGATGTACTCGCCGGGGGGCAGCCGGATCTGGTTGCTCACCTCCCGCAGGTTGATGAAGGTCTCAGATCGTGCCCGTGACTGGTTTCGCAGGAAGAAATCCTTCTTCAAGTGCACATTCTGGCTGCCCCGGGCCTGAGGAATGAATGTGCTTGAGGACCACAGCCCCGCAATGTGGGGGACCAAAGCCAGCCTGATCAGGTCACACATCCCATCCCAGCAGGAACCAGTCCCCCCTCAGGGAGGTGCCCAGAACCCATTAGCAGAGCAGGGTGGGAGCTCCCACTCCATTGGGTGCACAGCTCCCATGTCACTGGGTGCACATGTGTGCATGCAGTTAATGTTAACTCATTCCTGTCCACTCTTGAGCTCCCAACCAGGAGGGAGTAGGCTCTGGCAGCTCAGGACATACCTCCTCAGGAACCTGCAGAGAGGAGAGAAGAGGGAAAAAGCCAATCAGAAACCCAGTACCTGCGCTCACCCCTTGCAGCTGCAGGGAGCACAGGATGGAGCACATGAGCCCACAGGCTGGCAACGCAGGTGGGAAAAGATTCCTTAAGGACTGGGATGCCAGGTCGAGGCAGGACCGGCAGCGATGGCAACACTGACCGGACGGGGCAGGGGTTACCTCGTAGACAGCGAAGCCAATGGTGTGCATGTCACCCCCGACCCGCCGCTCCCGCCGCCGATGCTTCTGCATTAGAGCTACCAGGAAGCTGCAGGCCACCTCATCATCCCCGGGGTCATCATCCTCTTCCAGCAGCTTGATCTTAAACTGGGGGTTGATCCAGAATGTGGCTGGAAGGCAGAGGATGTGCAGATGAAACACCTGGCTCCATCACGCTGCTGAGAGTGGAGGTGAGGAGGAGAGAGGTACCTGGGTGATTCCTGCAGCCCCCGGCACTGCTTCCCCGGCGCCACGTGCCCTCAAACACCTGCGTGTGCCATCTGCTGAGCTCATCCTTGGTGAGGGCATCAGGGGTCAGGTTGCAGATCTCCAGCCTGGAGAACTCCCTCATGAAGTCCCGGAAAGACATCCTGTGGGAGCAGGCAGAAGCTGAGGGCAGGGCACTCCTTGCGTTAGGAAGGGGAGTGCAGGCAGCTCCAGGCCCAGCCAAGATTTTGGCAGAATTAAGTAACAGCAAGATTTTTTTTTACCCTGAGCAGTTGTAGCTCATTTAAAGCCAGCTGCTGGGTTAGGGGGAGGAGGGATGTTTACCCTTCCTAGATGCTTTGCATTTTATTGGGCTGAATTTCTTTGAACAGAGGAAAATTATTAACTAGGTGAGATGAGAAAATGCTAGCAGGCTCCCCAGTGCTGGAAAGCCAGCTCATAAAAGCAGGTCATGTGTTTCAGGACCTCTCCCCAGCTTCTCTGCTCCTTTTTCAGGCTGGCTGTTGTAAAAGAGCAGCATTGGCACTCACCAGAACTCTCCATCCTCCATCTTCAGCTGCAGCTCTTCTCTGTCTCCAGGGTCAATGTTGTCCCACTCAGAGGAGCTGCAATAGCAGGAGACAGACATTTAGATGAGAACTACTCAAGGTGAACTGAGAGCACTTCAGATCTGGACCTCAACTGCCCCCCTCTCTGATGGAAGGGCACTGCACACTGAACCTCCCCTCATAGTGCCACACAACCATAGAATAGTTAGAGTTGGAAAGGACCTTAAGATCACCTAGTTCCAACCCCCCCTGCCATAGGCAGGGACACCTCACACTAAACCATGTCATCCAAGGCTATGTCCAACCTGGCCTTGAATAGCGCCAGCGATGGAGCATTCACAGCTTCCCCGGGCAACCCATTCCAGTGCCTCATCACCCTTACAGTAAAGAACTTCTTCCTCAGATCCAATCTAAACTTCCCCTGTTTAAGTTTGAACCCATTACCCCTTGTCCTATCACTACAGTCTCTAATGAAGAGTCCCTCCCCAGCATCCTTACAGTCCCCCTTCGTGCTGTGTGTGCAGTGCCCTCTGGCATGCTGTCCAACTCACCCATCGCTCCAGGCTCCTGTCCACTCCACCTGACCCCAGGGGTTCCTGATGCGGATGAGCTGTTCCTGCTGACCTCGGTAGTTCACCTGACAACAACCAGAGAAGGGATGTTGAGCCCATGCCACTGGCCGGGCTGTTTTATTGCCATTAAACTCTCATCTAACCAACTCACCTCTCTGAAGGCTGTGACAGAATAGGCATGGCCCTTCACCAGCTTCTTGAAGGTCACAGCTTCCATATCAAAGGCACTTGTGATCTGCGGACAATATGCACGACTCAAGCGAATATGAGTAAAACACCTAACCCTTTCCCTCCACCATGTGGAGAATTCTCCTTGCTTTGCACTGCTCTAGCCAAGAGAAGCAGCAGGTGGACAACCCTGAAGATGCATGAGAGAACCACCCAAACTTCTGAAAGCATGAGAGGGAGCAGCTGGAAAACCCTGCTCCAGGTTATCTGCAGACACTGATGCAAGACATCTTCAGAGCTGTAGGCAGGCCCTTGTTCAACAGCCTGCACTCAAGATGGACATTCCTGCTCCATCCAAAGAAGCCCATCCCCAGCAGCTGGGCTGCAGCCCCATGCTAGCGCTGGACAGGGTGCTCTGCTAAGAGGGGAAAGAGGTAACCTCCTGCCTGGTGTCCCAGCGAGGGCCCTGCTGACAGAATCTCAGGCTGTGAGCTCTTGCTTTGGCCGTTGCTGGGGTACCCATCCCGGTGCGTCACTTACGTCTATGGAGCAGCCGAGCAGGGAGCCCCTCTCCAGCGCCTTGCGGATGATGTGGCCCATGTTGCGCGGCGGCCGTTTGAGGTCGTACATCTCTGCCACGCCGCCAGTGAAATCCTCGAAGCCCTCAGTGGTGCTGCCCCCCGAGAGTGACTCGTAGCAGCCATTCAGCCTGTGCGAGAGGGAGGGGTGAGGTGACAAGGACACAGGCACTGCTGCTCCCCTGGCACCCAGCACAAGCAGGGACAGGAACGGAAAAGCCCCCCTTCTTCCACCCCACACTGCGAGGTGCCCTGTCCCCTATATGCCTGCCTCAAAAGTACCCACTTGGCATAGGCCTTCTCCAGCAGAGCACTCCAGAACTCAGTGCACTCTGCTGAGTGGACAAACAGGAGCTCCCCGTCCTTGGTGGGCAGCTGGTCATCTACCACCACGTCCACCCATTCACCAAACTGCCAGATCTGTGGGGTCAGGAGACAGTGGGGTGAGCTCGGACCATCACGTGGCTTGCTTGTCCCTACCCTCAACCCACCACCCTCTGTCCCACCCCTGAAGCCAACCAGCTATAGAGGGCCAGGAGCTCCCAGCGCACCTGGAAGTGGAAGATGCCGGCATAGTCCTCCTGGAAGCTCTGGCCATGGGGCACCACTCGGTGCAGGAGCTCTTCGTTGAGTGTGAGGGAACCGATGGCAGCCAGCAGCCAGCAGTCCCCTGGGGGAGGAGAGGAAGCTGGTGTGAGCACCCACCACCTCCCTAGCTGGCGTAGGTGGTGGGTGTGTGGGAGCCTGTGGTGTGCTCTCCTTGCAAACATCTGGGGCTCCCCAGCTCCAAAAGCACGTGGAGAGCATGGAGAGGGTCCAGCAGACAAACAGAACTCAGGGAGCCAGGCTTGCTCAGCCTGCTGCAGAGAGAAGTGTTAGCTCAAAGCAACAGGGAACAACCCTCCCTGACCAGGAGCCTGTGTCCAGACCACTAACAACCCCCTCCTGCAGCCATTTATCTAGACCCTCCTGGGGCTCATTCCTGACTGCCCTCCACATTGCAGACAGCGGGTTCTGCAGTGGAATTACACTGTGCATTTAAAGAACATTTTATCCAGTGAGTGGTTTAACACCGTTTCCCTGGCTCCTTAAACTGCAAGCACCACCACTGCACGTCTCCTTCCAAGAGCTCTTAACCACAAGTGCTGCTCCGGGCTAGCACTGCACTTTAAATTGTTTGCCTTGGTTCCCCATTCTCCTTTGCCTTTGAAGCATGTCGCACCTTAGCCTTGAGCCTGGAAAACCTGTACCGGGTTGTGATTTGACAAAACGGCAATCCATACTTTTTAATGACCAACTGAACATCACCACAGTGCTCTGGGCTGTTTGGTGCTCCAGTCATCACCTCGAGTTTCTTCTAGTTACTGGATGTGTTCAATGTGGTCAGCCCTGAAAACAGGGCTACTCCCAGTGTTGTGTGCTACTCCCAGTTGGGTACCCAACTTGATCCAGATCAGGATGACATTTTTGGTGGTACCTGGATCTGGTCTCAGTTGCCAGCCCTGTCAGCGTACCCAAGCCCATTGACACTGCTCTCCTTGTCTCAGTGCCTCTGCCTTGGGAGACACCCCTGGAGAAACAACAAATCACCACCTGTACTCTATGGCTCCCTTCTCCATTCCTTTATGCCACATATTCCTTTGCAAGCACTTTGTCATGACCAGCACAACCTCACCTCAGTTTGTTCCTGACATCCAGCTGCCATCCCTCACCATTCACCAAAGCAGGAAGCTCTTTGGAGCAGCTCCCAGCACTGTTGTCTGCAAGTGTCAGGCATGGATCCACCCAACATCTCCACTGATCACAGCACGGTCAGGCTGTGCACGCATCAACCCATCAGCAGGTGTCCCCCACCTTCCAGTTTCCACTGCACTAAATGGGAAGGGAGCTTTGGCACAGGGATGGTTGTGCAGAGGCTGGCATGAAAATGTGCTGCATGGGCCTGAAGAAACACGCTGTGAAACTGCTCCACTCAACCTCTTCTCCAGCCCCCCCCCAGCCACTGCTCTCCAGATCAAGATCTGGGAACAGAGCTCCAGCACTCACCCAGAGCCCCTTGGCAGATGTCTGTCCGGGTCGCACCTCCAACGATGAACTGAGGGTCACCCACTAATTCCTGCAGGAAGACCAGGGAGTCAGACGCTGGATCTTGGCAGTGCCTGGGATTCCGTGAGACTGGCACCCACTGCAGCTCTGACTCAGGAGGAAGGGTGTACGGTCCCTGAGAGATGCACGCCACCTGCCCTCTGAAAGGAAATCTCTCCTTGGGGACTGCAACCCCAAGACCATCAAAGTAAGGCTGCTATAGCCGTGAGAGGACACAGCTAGATAAACTAATGGCATTCACCTTTCACTCGTGGCACCAAGAGATATACACCCTCAAAAACCCCAGTAACCAAGGGTGACACATCCATGCCACAACACCTAGAAGCAATGACGTAGCCCACACACTGTAAAGCCACAGTCCGCTGCCCAGAGGAAGCAGGCCTGCTACACATGATGCTTTTTCAAGCAGAAACTCATGGGGCATTGCTGTAGGCCCTTGGGAAAGGAGGTTATGCAGTGCTGCAGGGACTGAGCACCGAGAGGAGCAGGCCAGCACCAGGCTGCAGCCTGGCAAACCACATCAGCGCAGGCGCTGCAGGGCAGGGATGCCAGCCCAGCCCGAGTGGAACCAAGCCCAGTACTTACTGAGGGACGCTTCCACTCCACCCCCCGTGTCTTGCTGGAGTGCGGCCCCAGCTCCTTGAATCCAAGGGCAGAAGGGCCAGCTGGGAACTGGGGGTCCCTAAAGAGGGTGCCATTCTCAAGGCACTCCTGTTTGAGGGCCTCATAGTCCTGATTGAGGTACTTGATGGCGTTGCTGTGTTGGCCGAGCCCCTCGGCCTTCAGGCGGTCTCTCTGCAGACGGGCAGCCATCCCACCAAAGGGATTCATGGCAGGGCACCAGCAGCACTACCTTCAGCTCCGCTCCCTGCAATGAAAAGGCATGGTGGGGCTGAGGCAGGGCCTGCTGCCCAAGCCGCCCCTGGGGACATCAGCCATTTCACGTCCACGGCCGGGTCACCATTCCCACAGGAGGGACCTTCTCCATCAGCATTGTCCCGGGCAGCGAGCAGAGCCGGCACACAGAGCACCCACAGAGTGGCTGCAGTGCCAGGAGCATCCCACCAAATCACAGCCCCATCCGAGCCACGGCCTCCAGCCTGGCCACTGCAGCCCAGCTCTCTTCAGAGGATACCAAAGGAGCAGAGCCCCTTTGAGGGCTGGCTGGGAGGAGACAGTGCACCAGCGGCCAGACTGCAGCTCTCTGGTCCTGTCCTGCTCCTGATACACAGAAGGGCCGCGCCTGGAGGAATTCCTGCGGCTTCCCACCTCCCACATCCTCTCCTCCCGGGGCAGCTTCCCGGTACCTTTCCTCATCCCGGCTCCTCCTCGTCCGTCGCAGCTGGGAGGGCGTCAGCGGCCGCCCCGCAGCGTGTCCCAGCCCCTGGGCTCCTCTCCCTTTCCCTCTCCCTCGAAAGCCGCCTCGGCTGCCCGAGCACTGAGTCAATAGGGCCGGGAAGGGAGGAGCCCGGCGGGCGCAGGCACAGCTCTATCTATGGGGCCGGCGGAGGACGAGGGAAGGAAGAGGCGGGACGGGACGGCCCTTCGCGGCGCACACCCGGCAGGGTGACTCAAGCCAGCGAAGCAGCCTGCGGGAGGCACCGGGGAAGGGATGTGGGGCGCAGTGGGGCACCCCGGCCCCAAGAGACCGGGGCAGGGCAGAGCCCCCACCCTGCACCGGTTGCTCCAGGGCTGCCTGGTTCAACCGTCCATGCAAGCAGGGTCACCTGCAGCAGGGCCATGGGGAAGGGGATGCCACCATGGGCCCACTGGTGTTCGCTATTTGCCCTTCCCGACTCCCCCTGTCTTAGCTCCCTCTCAGTGCTGAATATGCTGGAGGCTTCCCCACACAAAGCAGTCGAACAGTCCTCTGGTAAATAACCCAGGAGCCAGTGACCCATGCAGAGCACCGGGCTGGGGTGCCAGCACTGGCCTGCTGCCTTCCCAGTGCCCCATCCTAGGGAGCAGGGTGCAGCCTGGGGCTGGAGAGGTGGCTCTCCTTGTCCTGCAGTGCTGTGGTGGCTAAGGGAAGGCAGGCAACAATGGAAAGAGTGCAAGCTCTTAGTGTCTGCAAAAAGCATAAACTTGGCTGCTAACACAAGAGGCTGCCCTAACCAAAAGCTTTTTAGAAGGAAAATCCACTCCTCTCCCTCACTCCGCCTTCCCTGGAATGCTCTAAACTCACTATTCTTCTCCAAGGCAGCGCCAGCCCTTCTATCCCCTACAGTGGCACCAAATCTATGGCCCTCTTCCACCATCTCCTCCCTCCCACTCCTGCCCTGCAGCCAGCACCCTGGCAGCCTCCCCCAGTAGCAAGGCACTTGCTGCCTGCAGAGCTGGTGGGATGGCTCCTCTGGTCCAGGCCTCTGCCCAGAGCCCAGAGGCACTGCGGGAGGAGGAACCCCAAACGCAGCCACACACGGAGCCTCCAGCTCCCATTCCCCACACTCACACCACAGCCCCCTGCACCCGCTCCCACGCTGCCTACCAGTGCTGGACATGGCTGCGGCCATGGGGAGCTCTGTGCTGCCTGGACACGGGCAGCATGTGAGTTATTCTTAGCTCTATGGCTCAAAATACTCGGGAAGGTTGTGCTCATGGCAGACAGAAGTTGCGCAAGCGCAGAGAGAGGAAAAACATCTGAGACCCCAATATGGGAGAGGAACCACGTGGGGCCTGAAGCAATAGGGTCAGTTGCTGACACCTCCCCAGGCTGATGCTGCTGGATGCTGCAGGTCCTCCACAGTGGAGGCAAGTACATGCAGAGACAAGACAAGCCCCCAGGGCAGTTCTCCACACCAGGCACCAACCAAACACAGGATGACGCTTTCCTGGGTGTGGAGACACCTCTGATCCCTCTCAAGTGGGAACGAAAGGACACGCTGGTCCCCGCAGGGTCGCTGATAGCCCATACTGAAAACCCCTGGGCAGCATCACTGATGAAGTCAGCCAAAAATCTCTGCAGACTTCTCGTTTCAGAGAAATCTCTAAGAGCCAGCTGCTCTTAGAGGCTGAAGGAAGAGGGAGCTCCCTTCCTTAAAACCAGCCAGGCCGATCCCTGACACCGCATCCTGCCGCATACTCAGCTCTGGGCGAGGAGCCACAGCCGCTCATAGAATCCCACTTTGCGCAGACAGCTCTCAGGCCCTCCCAAGTCCTCCGAAGAACAAAGACCCTCCTTTTCCACAAGTTCCCGCATCCGCTCGACGACGTGCGGGGATAGCATCGCATCCCGGGTGGCTGCGGTACTCATTTTACTCGCCGCCCTTATCGGAAAGCCTCCGGCTCTCTGCGGCTGCATTATCTAACGCAAAAATCCCAGTGGACAGAAAGAGTATCGTGGGGATAGACCAGCAAGCCTGGAGAAGCCCAGAGCCCGGAGAACCCCCCACCCTGGTGCTAACCCTGCGCTGGGGTCGGGTAAGGGTGGGGATGGGGGTGACTTACGGAAGCTGCTGCCGCCACCGCCCTGCCCGGCTCAGCCCGGCCCGGTTCAGCCCCGCGGAAGGAGGGGTTTCAGCGGGCAGGATGTGCGGATGCCGGGAGGGCGGTGGGAGGGGGAATTAAAGGCGTAGTGGCAGCTCAAAGCTACGGGGAGGGGGGTTGTCGGGGCTGTGGGCTCGGTCCCGTCCGCCGGCGCACTCTCCCAGCTGCGGTTCCGCCGGGCCGGGGCGCTCCTTCTGCCTTTGCTCCGAGCTAAGGGCGCGGCGCACCCTGAAACCGGGGCTCAATGGAGAAGAGGAAGAGACCTTTCCCTAGGAAAGGGTTTTGGGGTGATATGGCACTGCCCCATGCTGCTGGCATCTCAGCGTAGCTGGGTGAAGCTCTGTGCTGCGCCTCAGTCCAGGCTTGTTGATCTTCTGCACCTGGGCCAGAATGGCACATGGTGGTCTCAGTGGGTGCCATCCGCTGTGTGGCTCCTTCTCGTAGAGTTCACCAGGTTGGAAAAGATAAGATCATCAAGGGCCCAGGACTGCCAAGGGATGGACTCGCCCCAGGTCTGCCGAGTCCTGCGGTCTCCTTCCCAGCTGCCAGGGGAAGCACCACCCCACTCCTGCAAGCGCAGTCACAGCCAGCACTCACCCGCCAGCTGCACCTTGCTGCTGCGTGCCGGCGGGGCTATCCCGTAGGTCCCATTGCCCTGGGGCTTCCCGCAGCGGGGATGCCCGTGCATGCCCTCTGTGACTCAGGGTGCAGCAATGCTGGGTGGTGCCCTCGACAGCGAACATGGCTGCAGCAACATGGGTTTGTGTGGCATGGCATGGCCCAGCATAGCCTGGCACAACTTGCCCTGGTGTGGCTTAGCCCAGCATGGCCCACAGCGCAATGGATGTCACCAACTGTGGGTTCTTTCTCCTCCCCACGTGCATGGCTCCCCAGAGTGCCTACTTTCTAACTCACACTACCTTGCTCCAGAGGAGTAAATTCTTGCTAGGCAGGGAGCAGGGTGCACTTGAGGTCAGGAGCTGCATCCTTTGCCTGCAGGAAGGGCAACCAGCACATTCAAAACCAGTTGTAACATGGTCCTGCTGCTGCACCCACAGGGGAAAGTCCTGTCCAGAATATGCTGGATCTGTCCTGTTCCCATCCCCACCTAAGAGAAGCCACCACCAGTTTGTTCTGCCAACCCTGGTGTAGAGGAGGTTTGGGGATGGCTCCAACACAGCCACAGCAGCCACCCCATCTTAATCTCAACCAGATGGCAGCTATGCCCTTGCCCACAGGCTGGAAGCTTACATGGTCCCTGTTGGTCACAGCTCTGCACCAAGCTGCAGGCAGCAGCATGCTTTGACAAGGAGCAAGCAGTCCTGCAATGCCAAGACTTGTTCTGCCTTGGTTTTTACCTGAACGGATCTGCCAGCTTCATCACTTGCCTTGCCTGCTCAGATCTGCCCAGGACTGAGCCCAACCTTGTGACCCCATTCACCTGTTCATCTCTTGCCTCATTACTCCTCAATGGCCTTTAAAGCTGCTTTCGCAGCTGACTCTCCTAGGGAAGGAGACAGTTCCTGCATAATCCCATCACGCAGGATTCACCATGTCCTGCACCTTGTGCTTGGGAGCAGTTTCTGCCAAATACCTGCACAAATACCTGTGCAATTTCCTTGGTTTCTTCCCTCAAGTTTCCCTTAGCAGCAATGCCCGCAGGAACTTGGCAGCAGGCACCATTCTGGTCTTTAGCTCTTTGTTTGGGTCCAGGCGCTGTCCCTTTGGCTGTGGACTGCTGGGGGAAGGAGAGCTTTGTGCGCCCCGCTCATGCTGTGCTGCTGGCACATCAAGCTGCAGAGCCTGAACACAGGGAGGGGGGAACGGAGCTGGGAGCCTGCGCTCATCTGCCCACCCCCGAGGCCTGCCCCACACATTGCCTCTCCGTTGTGCCATCCTCCAAGCAACAGCCACTGTACACAAACCTGTGAGTGCAGCAGCTGCTGGGAGCACCCCAGAGCAGCAGGGAGCAGTCCTGGGGGCTGTGCTCAGGGGATGGCCGAGCTACAAGCAGCATCACACAGCAGGAAAGCAGACCCAGCCAAGCTGCATGCCAGGGGTCTAGCACCCCTCATCCCTCCCCAAAGGCTTTATCTGTTCACCTGGACCAGGCTCACAGACAGGTTTCTGGCTGGAGGTGGCAGGAGCAGCCATGTAAATGGCTACTGAGACTGTAGGGCTGGGCTGACACCCGCCACCCGGCTACCACCACCACTACCCTCCCCTCCCACATCACCCCCAAAGCTTCTTCCTGCACCCCAGCATGAGCGCATGCAGCTCCCCATGCACCTGCTTTTAGCGGCAAAGCCTCTGGAGCTTCCGCAAGCCAGAGGGAGAGCGTGCCTGGGCTGGGGAGCCCGTGAGCCACAGCCGGGCTCCCGGCAGCGGGCAAGGGCTTGCACTCATGCAGGGGAGCACACAACCCTCCACTCCTTTCGCACCACGCATGCTCTGCATCTCTCCTCCCAGGCCCCGGCCCCCCACCCACTCCACAAAGAAAAGACTGCAAGAACAACAGCTCCTTTTTTTCCTTTTCTTTTGTACACAAATATATACAGGGTATTGTACACATCTCTACAGACAGTGCCACTCAGAACACACAGCTCTCTGCGGGCAGAGCCCCGACAGCCACAGGGTCAGCCCTGGCCCGTGGCCGTACCCAGAGACTGGAGCATCCCAGCCCCCTGCCGGACCAGGGTGGGGGGGGTAGGTGGGTGCAGGAATAGGGAACAGGATCAACATCCCCCCCTGCCTCAGCCTGGGAGCTCTCATGTCATTTCTGTCTCATCCCTGGGAGAACGGGTGAGACTCACCATGCCCCTTTTGCACTCACATGCTCCAGCCCCAGCCAAGCCCCAGAAGCTGGGGGGCCTGCCCTCCCCATGCACTGAAGACCCACGTTTCTTCTCCTCTGTCCCCCTTTTCTCCAGGCCTAGGATTCCTACAGAGAGGTGTGCAGGAAAGCCAGCTACATCCTCCCAGAGCAGCCCCCCTCCTCTGGGGGGCGCCGGGGAGAGAAGCCACGGATGGGACCACCCCGCCCCATAGCAGAACAAAGGCAGGGCAGATGCTTCACTTGTTCAGGTCCATTAAAGTGCCTGGAGCTCCAGAGCCAGCACAGGTGACTGGAAAGGTAAATGACTGTCCCCTTCCACCAGGCCTGTCAGACCCTGAAGGGTACGGCCCCGGGTGGGCCAGTGCAGCACCCACAGGTAACAGGCAAAGGGAGGGTGGTAGTGAAAATGAGCACCAAACAGGATGGTGGCAGGGGTCGAGGGAAATAAATATAGCTCAATAGCAGGGAGATTTATTATTTTCCTTTACATTTTACACAAGGGGAGGGGTAAGCAATTGAGGGCAACTGATCCTGTCCAGAAACCTCCTCTCAAAGAGCCTTTAAACAGGGTCAGACGTTCCTGCAGGTGCCAGGGGCTCCAATCCACCTCTCTCATCCAGCCTGTCCCCTGCCTGCCTCCAGGACACAGCTACAATGAGGAAAGGGTCAAGGGCAGAGGCAGGGCAGGAACAGCCCCCTCTCTCAGGCTGGGTGACAGCAGGGGAGCCTACACCCAGTCAAGGCAGCTGAAGAAAGCCAGCAGAACCCCAGGAAGCTTCTGTGCTCCTGAAGATGTGGTCTTGCTCAGAGAGGGCTCCCAGGGGCTGCTCTCCTGGGGCTCCCTCCCTCTCTGAACCCCTCAGCTGGGGCAAGACCCTGCAGCAGCTCAGGAAAGCAGCCCATGGGGCTCCATCGCAATGAGGCAGAGCTGGCCCTGCAGAGTGCTGAGGGCCTGTTGCCCAGGACCCCTTCTCCCCTGCACCCAGCAGACCCCCAGTACAGTGCCCCTGCCCGAGACCTGACCCTGCTGTGCAGACACAGAGCAGCAGAGGGGACCATGGTACCACACACAGGGGTCTGCTTGATTCGTTTGAAAGGGGAACAAAACGCCACTTAAAATGATGCTGCAACTCGCTGCCTGTGCCCCTGGGGAGGAGGGGACAGGACCTGGGGGAGAGGCTGCCTGCGCCTCCTCCTGCCCTCAGCACCCCTCACCCTGCAAGGGGCTGCCTGGCTCGCGTTCCTTCCCCACAGCAGTGCCACCCCCGACCACGAGGCCAGGCTTGGCCCCTTCCCCCATGGGGGGGGGGATGTCTGTCCCCACCCCAGTGCCTGGCCCAGCTCCTGGCATAGTCATACCAAGTGGGTATGCAATGGGTTGAGAAAGGGCACATGCAAGCAAGGGGAGAAGGCGCAACAGAAGGCACCCCCTCCCTAGGTGGGGCTTCCCATACACTGACTAAAGCTTTTAGTTTATCACTTTCCTGCAAGTCTAATAAATTATTATAGTGTTTCCTGCCAGGAGGAAGGGGGACAGAGGGGCCTGCTGAGAAGACCCCAAAGGTTCCCCTTGTGCCCCTCCCCACAGCTCACCCAGCCTTCCTCCTCCCTGCAGGTCCAGAGCAGCACCGTGGGGGTCACAGCCCCCCTTCTCCCCAGCCCCTGGTGTTTTGGGGTCTGGGGACACATTGAAGAAGGTAGCCAGTAAAAGAGCATGCCCGGCGAGCTGCCGGGCCAGCGCAGGGTGGAAGGGCAGGGAAATGGAGAGCTTGTGACAGGGCTCCTGCCCCCACTGAAGGCAGCGGCCCCCAGGGAGCGGGTGGACAAGGGCAGCAGCCAGCACCCTTGGGTGCCTCTCCCTAGGTCTCCATGTGCACAGCCTGCCCTGCTCCTGGGCCTCCTTCCCTCTGAGGTCCCTACTGGTGGATCTCGTTCTCTATGAGGCTGTCCTCACACGACTGGAAATCCGTGTCGTTCATGCCATCCGCATTGATGAGCTCCTCGTCCTGTGAGCCCTGCTCCTCTGACTCTGTCGCTTCGCCCTCTGGTGAGGAGTCCTGCAGCACTTGGGCGATGTACTTCTGCCAGGCAGGAACAGGGCAGGCGAGCGGTGGGAGAGAGCAGAAACACACGTGAGCGCAGGGCTTTCTCCTGGCAGCACAGCACAATACACAAAGAGCCATGCAAGAGCCTGAGAGCGGGGATGCGCTTGGAAGGTGAGGAAAGGTCCTTAATTCACATGACGTACTCAGAGAGGGGCTAAAAGTGGAGATGGCTTGGCCCTGCAACAGTGGATCTGCCAAACCACAGCATCCCCAGGGAGCCAGGGCTGGGAAAGCACGCAGCTTTTCAGCTCTGCGGAGCCCATGTGGACTGGAAGATTGTGCTCCCTTTTTGCCAGTGGATGCATCCTGAGGCTGTGCCTGCCCCCTATGGGAACCTTCTTTTGGCAAGATGCCACCGCCCTTAGGTACATGGAGACTAGTAAGGAGCCTGGATTACATACGCACACCCCAGGGCAGCTCCCCTGAGAAAGCAGAAGGCACTGCTGTACCCCATCTCTGCATGTACCCCCTGAACCGCTCTGCACATAACCCAACTGGAAAGGTGTCATGGTGGGAGGAAGCAGCTGAATGAGACAGTGAACCAAGGAGAAACACATAAAACTGACTGGAATCTCAAGAGCTGGGCAGGGGAGGGGAGAATCCTTAAAGCACTTTCACGGCCTTCAAAGTAATGCCCACAGAGACCCCTTTGTGTTGCTTCTGCGGTGTGAGACAGGCTTTGCTGATGGGCAACATGCAGAGATGCAGAATGAGAAGTGAGACTGACCCAGCTGGATTCACTGTCCCAGCTGAGAGAGAGAGGCAGAGAGTAAATGCACAGCATCTGAGGAACAGTGGGAAAGGGCTGAGTATGAATGCATGTGTATGTGTGGTGCTGCAGTTCATCACCCAGCGAGGGGCACAGCACCTAACACTTGCCTCCCACCCTCACTGGGAGACTCTGGGTGCTGCCTCAGCATGGTGAGGGGCGAGTTACTCTGACAGGGAGTTACCCCCTTCCTGAACCTGGGTAAGGAGCACAGCAGGACATGGAGGTGGGGACAGGGACTCACAGCTGATTTGGGAGCAGGCAGAGTGGTGGCAGGTCTCCCATTCTGCCTGTTTTCTACAGCGTCCACCTCTGTGTGGTCAATCTGGAGAGGAAAGGAAAAGTTAAGACTGCTGGGCAACGTGTGCTGTCCCACCACAAGAACAGCATGCACACAGCAGGGACAGCCTTGGGACTGTCCCCTCTGTGAAGACCCCAGGGTTGAGAGGCCTTTCTAGGGAGCAGGTTGTGATTCCCCAGGAGCCCCTGCTGTTCCGTGGCTGAGCTGTGCTCCCTAGGAGAAGGTCCCACACCCCTACCCAGTACTCTGCCCGACCTTGTAGTTGTGAGCGCTGAGGTATTTGAAGTGCCCGAAGCAGACGTGACACAGGCAGATCACAATGGTGATCACAAGGACCACAAAGGTGAACATGGAAGTGGGGGCCAGGAACCCTAGGGCAAAGGAAAACCAAAGCGATGGTGTCAGAGGGACTGTGCTCCATGGCTGCCAGGACCACAGCCTGGAAGGGAAGTAGCTCTGTAGGAGGCCAGGGGGTGGCATGCCAGCCCAGCATTCACCTGTGCGCATGGTGGAGAAGAATAGAAGCCAGAAGAGGCAGAGGATGGGGGCTGCCACCACCTGGTTCACAGCCCCTGAATGGATCTTCTTGTCCAGCTTGGCAGGCAGGTAGGCATAATACAAGTTGTATCGGTCCACCAGGTGCTTAAGCAGCATGTACATGAGCCCTGAGAAAAAGGGAGGTAAGCCAGCTGAGAATCACCCCCTTTTCCATCACCTCTGGCTGACAACTGACCACTATCTCCCCCTCAAGCCACCCTTCTTGCCTTCCCCTCAGGCTCTTCCCAGCCTCTGACAAAGGGAGGAAGAGGGGCATCACTTACCAAAAGGGACGATGATGGGGCAGGTGATGCTGTACGTCATGACCACAGTGAAGACACACATCATCCAGGCGTAAGCAGCCCCAAACTGGAACTCATAGGCCTGGTGCTGCAAGAGGGAACAGAGGCATGTCAGCATGTCCCTGGGAGCTGGAGCAGGGGTAACATACACAGCCCCAGCAGGGCCCTGCTGCAGCACTCCCATCCGCATGTGGAGGCCACAGCCCACCCCATCAGCCCCACTACGTACTCGTTTGACATTCCTCCGCTCCGCAGCCGAGCGGGCCAGGCAGAGCCGTATCATGTACATGAGCAACCCGGGGATGCGCAGCAGGTCCATGGCATTCCCAATGAAGGCAGAGGCAATGACATAGTTGACAAAGAAAGCCCCGTTGTCTGGCAGAAACACACACCTAGGGAGGCGCAGCAAAGAGCAGGCTGCAGGAGGTGCTCCTCCCTTGCAGGGCAGTAGCCAGGAACCCACAGTACCTTTGGACACCAACAAGAACCTCCCCGCATCGCAAAGAAGGGCCTTCTTCTCAGCTCTACTTACTCAAATCGTACAGCAGCTTCGGCAAGGAACTTTTTGTCAAACAGCCAGCGGAAAAACACATCCAAGCTGTGGAGGAGGAAGCAGGAAGAAAAGAACAGTCAGACAGTGATCAGGCAGACACGCACGTGCAAGGATGTGGAAGCTGCGCTAGAAGGACCCAAAGCTCTGACCATAGACTGCTTTGTTCCCTCTTGGGATGTGTCACTAGCAATTATGTAAATCAAACACTGGAGAAGACAGTGCAGCACCCAAAAAAGGGTGTAAAGCTTCCTACTCTCATGTGTATTCTTCTCCTTTTCACCTGATCCTGTCAGTAAAGTATTTTCTTCTTCCCTCTGTTGTTCTTCCCTCATGCAAGGAACAGTTGACTGACTCTATAGAAGAAACTGTTTAGGTATGAGGTCCTCTCCAAAATAGGTATTAAAAAAATAAAAAATAAAAAAAAAATAAAAAAAAAAAAACCCAAACATTTTCCTCAATTCGGATTTTCTGATATGAAAGTACCTGCTGGAGTACACAGCTCCAGAGGCAACAGGAGATTGAGTGCTCAGGAGGAAGCATGGTCTGTTAACAGCATTCTAGTCAAAACGCATTTAGCTGCCTCATTTGTAAGCTTGTATCACAGAATCAGAGTGGTTTGGGTTGGAAGGGACTTTAAAGCTCATCCAGTTACAACATCTAGAGGTGGCAGGGCCACCTTCCATTAGATGAGGTTGTTCCAAGCACGGTCCAACCTGGCCTAGAACACTGCCAGGGATGGCGCAGTCACAGCTTCTCTGGGCAGCCTGTGCCAGTGCCCCAACACCCTCATAATAAGAATTTCTTTCTTATACCCAATCTAAACCTCCCCTCTTTCAGTTTAAAACTGTTACCCTTGTCCTATCGCTACATGCCCCGGGAAGGAGGGCTATTCTTTTGCCTCTATCGGAATTTGTATATTCTCAAGAGCTGCCTGACTTCACTGAGGGGCTGCACCCTGAATCCTGAATTTAGGGAGGTAAAGATCCGCCACATTATCATGTGTAATCAATTCCCATCAGTGAGGATCCCTAGTCCCACTCTCACCTCCCAGTTTCCTTACTCAGCCACTGATCAGTGCTGGGAGCCTGTGTCTAAGGCTGGCAGCTGATGCACTGCTGTTTGCCACAGAGCATTTCTGTAACTGCAGGAAGATTTGGGACTCACATCCAAACAGACAAGCATTACTACAGCCTATACATAACTTGCCCATGCAGTCAAGAGGTGTAAACCTACACCGAGCTGGCTCTAATGGTAAATTCACTAGTTTTGTGCAAAATTTTGAGTGTGCAGGGCACAGAGGTGAGGAGTGCCTCCTTCACCAGAAGATCTTGAGCAGGCTTTTCACATGCATCCATGAACCATGCCAATTTTGTCTGCATTATTTGTAACACCATGACACATGTCAATGCATCTGCACATAGATTCAGTGAGCTCCACAGAGACACAAATACATATGGTCCAACCTGGACCCAGCCAGAACTAAATTGTCACTTTCATGAGAGTGGTGACCAGGGCATTTGTGCAGTGGGAGAAGAATGCAGTGTAGGAGAACTACCAGGGGTACATCTCAACCCTCCCCATGCTCTTGGTCTCTGCATTTGCTTTCCCTCCCCACCACTTGTACCTGCTCAGGCCCAGTGATGGCAGCAGCAAGACCATGAAGATTAGGAAGGTGTAACACTTGTGCATGGTTGTCCTGTTCTCTCCAGACCTGAGGGCAGAGAGGAGGACGTTAATCTTTCACCATTTCCCTGCCACAACCAGAAATGCCTCCATGGTTTTCCCATCAGAAGGCACTTCCCATTGTCTAATCTGAATCCTACCCTGTCCGCTGCCGGTATGTGGACTCGCTCCCTGTCATTCCACTGTGTATAAAGTCTGTTCTTGAGTCCCAGTTCCTCCCCTCCTTGTTTCACAGGCCCTCCTACCCCTTTTATCATCAGAGGACTCTGCAGTCATCTCCCTTGATGTGGTGACATCCTCCCCACCAGCCTTTGCAACATAGAGCAGAAAGCAAAGCTTACATAGCATGTCCTGTGGGGAACATGCATCACAAGCAGCACATTCTTACTGCTCTTCACTTCAAATACCTTCCCTATGGCCAGAAGCCACAGCAGCTAAGGTGATTTTCCCTTGAAAAAGCTATGACTTACACATGGGCACAAGCACACCATTCCTGCCAGCTCATCAGAGCCAAGACTTCCCTCACTACTAGCATTTCTCACCAGTGACCAGCCTCAACTCCTGCCAGGTTTCATCCCCTTGTAGACCTACATTAAGCTCTGCTCAGACAACCATGCTGTACAACAGCAGCTAAGGACTGTCAGAACAGCCATCTAAGGCAGACCCCAGGTGTCGAAGAGCTGCAACATTAACACCACACTTGGGAGTGGAAAACAGAAGGTCAAGCAGAAGGATCCAGCAGGAGCTTTACATCAGTGATAATGTCTAGTGCCCAGGCAGCACGCTGGTGTGACTTAGAGCAGGCACTGCCTGTCCTTACCTGGTCCAGTGTGCTTCGAAGAATGCAGAGTAATACACAATGGTGGGCAGCAGAGCAGAGAAGCACCAGAGCAACAGGGTGGGGAAAAACTGGGTGATGATGGGGTTCTGCAGTGGCAGAGAAGAGACCACGTGTTACATGGTGTCAGCTTCTGTGCCGGCCATAGGTATGGCTGCCTTTGCTGACACTGATGTCCCAGCACAGCAGCTGCCACTGCACCCTGGCCAATTTCTCTCCCCATCCCCAGCCTTGCAGGTGGTAGGGGTGGTTCTCATGCTACTCATCCTGCACACATCTCTGGATGCCTTACATTGAGGTACTCCACAGGCTTGGTGACATTGAACTTGTCCATAGTGGTGATGATGATAGCAGGGGTGGTGAGGAAAAACAGAAGGATGAAGAGGACCACATTGATCACAAGGCAGCGGATCCACCAGATGAAGCCCCGGATGGAGAGGTGTTCCCTGGGAAAGGGGAAGGAGGGCATCAGGATGGCTGCATGGGGCAGAAGGGCAGGTCCACAGCCTCACGTACACACCACAGCCTGGCCTCCACGAACAGCACCTGGGGCATCAGCCCAAGGCTTTCTCCAAGCCAGATCATATTGGTAGCTCAGCCAGGCTGGGCTTCAGCAAGAACAACTCATTAAGTTACCAGAGGAGCAGATGGGGAGGGAGACAGAGAATGTGCACCCCTTTCCCCTTAGCAGGGCCCACTGAGCCCCATAGAACTGCTCACCAGTAGATGTTCTGTGGGTCAGGGGCATAGCTGACGGTCCAGTTGGAGACGTGGAGGGACTCACTGCAGGAAGAGGCCCTGGGCTCCCCACGGCATGCACAGCCCTGGCACTTGCAAGCATTGAAATCTTTGAGGATTCTGGAGAAGAGAAAAAGGGAGATGCTGACACAAAGGGCTGGCAGGGACAAACCGAGGAGAATGCCTTGATGCTGGCATTCCTCTGATTTAAGGAGAGAGCTGGGACAGGTCATCCTCCTGTGGAGAACAGGACTCTGCACTCACATGGCTGTGATGGTCTCATTGTGGAAGGTGACAAAGGCCATTCCCAAAGGCTTTTCATTCACCTTCTCCTTCTCTCGCTTGTAGTCATCTTTGAGTTTCTCCTCCAGCTTGGTATAGTACTCGATCGCCTCCACCTGGGCAGGGGGACAAAGGTCAGATCAGAGCCCTGGAGACTCAAGCCCCCATGTGCCCTCCCACCCAACAGCTCAGCTCTGCCCCCACCTCCTCACAGCCTCTGATGACACAGCAGCACAGGTGGCCACAGGGCTTGGGGTTGATCATGGACGGGGTGTTCTCCTTGCTCTGCAGGTTGGTGAAGTAGATTCGGCCACGCTCTGCTTTCTTCCTGAAACCGGAAAGTGGAGGAGAACGAAGCGGAGAAAGAAAGAAGGTGGCTCAGAAAAGCACTTGTGGCATCAGACTAGAGAGGAGCCCATGCCACCAGCCCAACCTGCTTTCTCTCCCAAACCAGGCATTACCTCTCTGCATCCAGAAACATCAGCCGGGCCACGTCGTAGCAGGGACGGGCCTCCAGGACAGTGCAGTTGGCGTAGGCCTCCCTGCAGATGGAAGCACCAGCTCATCACCCAGTACTAAAGGTTGTACCCTCAAGCAAACCCCACATGCCCTGGCCTTCTCTCCTGCCCTGGGCTGAGCACCACAAGCATAGCAAGAGCTTCCTGGGGACAGCAGGGGAGCGTGCAGGCTCTGTCCCCTATAGAGGGGGCAACACCTAGGACAAACGCTACATCCTCTGGGCTCTAGCACAAGACACCTCTTTGGACTTTCACCTTGTGGCAGTGAAGAGCCCCTCTAACCACACACCCCCTCTGCCTTCATGGTCCACAGGGTCTGGGATCAGGAAGAGGCAGAAGAGTTCCCAAAAGGCACAAAGCATTTCTCCTCTCTCCATGGTGCTTCTAAAAGTGTCCCTCCTAAACATGGCCCTGACAGGAGAGGGATTTTATTTTATTGTTAAAAGAAAAATGTACTTTTCCGCAAGGACTGCGCTCAGGGCAGAAGCAGCAGCAGCACAACATCCCACAGTCACTGCTTGAGCATCTCCTGCCTGCATCTCACCTCTGAACTTGACTGTATCTCAGGATATGCCCTGTTCACTGCTTACCACACTGATCAGTATGGTTCCGCCAAAGATAGGTGGGCATATCCCAAGGCACAATACTAAGGAAACTGCAGATTCAGATAAAACAAAATGTGCAGAAAAGTAACAGCAAGGTGGTCAAAATAAAAGCATGCGCCTCTTTCTGCTCTCAGTGCATTACCACCTTTCTAGGTAACAGTAGCACTACTCCAAATAACATCACTGTTACAGAGTAGCCTTTAATTAGGGATACAGGGAGACTCACTCAAAATGCTTCTTGATCTTCTCCGGCTCAGCATATTTTGAGATCCCATTAATGAAGAGAGTTCTCTTAACCTGGAAGGAAGAAAGAAGGAAATAGAAAAAAGGAGAGGGCAGGCAGGTGGGGATGCCATGAAAGACCAGACTGCAGCAAAGCCCTTCAAGGCCTGAGTCAGTGACAGGAAAATGCAGCTCCGTCACTTTGGGCACCGAGGGATGCCCCTTCTCCTATGCTTCCACAAGCTGCTGGCATCCTGCAACCTGATGCGCTGCAGACCAACAGGCTAAGGTCCTACACTGCAGCTGCCTGAACAGAAACAAGGGGTACCATTAAGAAGGTGGCAAAAGCAGCTAAAGAAAGCCCCAAGGAAGACATGAGGTCCCTCAGCAATCACCCAGCACAGACTTTTCCTGTTTCCCCACAGGCAGTCAGGGCTGCTGCTCTGGAGATCTGCCTTTGGCCACGAAGAATAAAAGAACAGTCAAAATAAGAGTGTCCCAAATTGCCGTAGGAAGAGGGGTGCTCAGCACTCCCGTCAAGGTTACCTTAACAGAAGGGCATGGGAAAATATGCCTGGGAGAGTAACCAGATCCTGCTCACCAAATCATCCTCTTTGTAGCGCATCTTGGAGGTGTGCCGGCGCATGCTGTACACTGTCAGCAGCAGGTACAGGAAGGCAAAAGATGTGTGCAGCCACAGCAGATTATTCCTGTCACAAGGGAGACCACAAAGGTCAATGCAAGGTTACCACTACAGGTCTATGTGTGACTGGTCAGGCCCTGAAGGTGCTGGGGCCATGAGCAGTGTAACCAGCATGCCCACATGCCCTGCAATCACTCGCCTCACAGTGAGGGCAGAAATACAACCTTCAAGGAGGTGAGGCTCTGCAACAAACAAGCATTTACAATACGCCCCCCACAGGCATCAATTATCTATCCCACACCTGCCCACACCTACCCAGAATTCAGGTTAGCAATAGTTGTCCTCCCAAAGCTGTAGGCGTTGTTTTCTAGGGAGAAAGAGGCAGACACAAGCACATTCAGTTATACCAAGTGGCACAGAGCACCATTAGGGTGGGCTACTGCAGGAATGTCACCTGCAGAACACCCTAAAACCCAGGCTGCCCAGGATGACCCTTTGGATGCACCACACTCAAAGTGAAAGAGCAGTGAGGGATTGTCTGTGTTAGTCCTGTCCTGCCCTCCACTGCTCTCCAGTGGTCTGGGACATGGTGTTGAAAGCAGGTCCCCAAGCCCAGCAAAGCCTCCCTGCTCTCACCTAGCAGATCCCCTGAGAAGTTGACAGGTAACACGATGCCCACGGAGAGCACACCCACAGCCACCAGCAGCCCGATGATGTGCCTCTGGAAGGACAGGTAGTGCACTGCATCACCTCCACACTTGTCCCGGATCTCGTCATCCCTGCCAGGGAGAAAAACACCCTCAATCTTCCGTAACCCCTCAAGTGCCGGATGGAGAAAAGCACAAGGGCATGGCTGTCCTCCTGGTGAGCCCACACAGTACCCCTGGTCCTGCCATATACATCTGTGACCAGGCCCTGTGCTAGGGAGCCCAGCACCTAGCCTTGAACCAGCCTGGGCAGAAATCTGTCCAGTCAACGCTTACTGCAGCTCCACCCCCCATGCACCAGTCTTCAGCCCCACAGGACAGGCAGCTGGACACATGCAAACCGCAGCGCACGTCCTTCTAGTGGGCCTTGTCTCCTTTGCTGAGATACTGTCCCACAGTGCTCTGAAGCTAAGAAGTTCTGTGGAGACTGTGCCTGAGCATCAGGCTGGGGATGCCTCCCTGCATCACCCAGCTCCCCCTTAGCAGCAATTCCTCAGAAAGCAGTGCCCCTAGAAGGAGTCCCAGGGACAGGAGCAGGGGAGACCTGGACTTGGAGCTCTTCTGTGTCACAGACCTACTATGCGACCTTAGTTTTGGCTTCAGGACTCTTTATCTAGTCCCATCTTTGCTTGTCCTCTCCAGAGGGCACACTTTGCTTGTGTTCTTCATGAGAGGGGGCTGCAGCAAGGGCAGCGGCTTCACACAGCTGTACTGCGCTGGGCACTCCAAGGCCCTGCTATGCCTTTCCTTCTTCCCCACTTGAGTCCCCACTGTGCAGGTCCCGGGGCACTTACTTTATCCTGAAGATGGCTGTCAGCCAGGAGCAGAAACCCTGCACAGAAAGAATACAGGAGGGTCTCACATCATTCTGTGTTCCCTTATCCCCACTCCCTACTTCCAAGGCTCGGGACCACACTGGTGTCCTTGCACCTCCAGATACTTGGCTTAGGTAGACAGACCATGAGCACCCAGATGTCCAGAGCCATGGATGGGCCAAGGTGAAGATGACTGTGCTACTCTATGGGGCACAACAGAGGCTGGACTCTGCCATATGGCTGGTCCAACCTCCCAGGCAATGCGTGGGCTCTGGAAGCACCTAGAAAATGCACTACTTTAGCCACCATTCTGATCAAGAAGAACTCCGTGGAGACTGGGAAAGTGGGGCCAAGCCAAGGCTCCTCAAAGGACACCTGGGGGAAGAATATCTCTCAGGTGCTTCACCACCCATCCATCATACCCTGTTATTCTACTGAAACCTGCCTCCACTTTAGAGAGGAAAACAGTAGTAGACAGCAGTGTGAAGAGAAGGTGACAAGTATTGTTTGCCATGCTGAGACAACAGGTTGGACAGACATCCGTTAAAGCCACAGTACAGCCTACTTATTTAAGCACATGTCTAGGAGCCACATGGTGATGTCACCTTGAGGTCTACACCACACTCACACACTACAAGGTGTGGGACTTAATGCCTGGGGATAGGCAAACCGTGTTTCTTCTGAAGGTTCACACAAGCTGTGAGCTCCTGGCCACGTGAAGGCAAGCTGTTTGACTCTTGCTGCTACTCACGTTGTCCCTCTGGTCGAAGTCCACAGAACTGGAGACGGAGGTGAGGCGCTCGTAGCGGTCATGGTTGTCGGAATGCAGGGCGGAGGCTACGCTAAAATGACAAGTGGGAGGCGAGGGAGAAAGTTAGGAGATACGAGGAGGCAGCCTGGCCAGGAACCAAGAGCCCCCAGAAGACTGACCCAGAGGTTAATTCAGGTCAGTTTCCTCCGGTTGAGATGGAGAGAGGCGAGATCAGAGATAGCAGTGAACAGAGACCCCTTCTCAGACAGCACCCTGAGCCTTGCAGACCCACAGGCTTGGCCACGGGTGCTACTTGCCCAGCACCTTCTGAGAGGCACTTGCATTACACAGCAGCCCTTGTGAGGAGGGGCTGGCAGTGCCTGCCACGAAGGAGGTCTGCTAAGCACAGTTTGTAGAGGAGAGGAGGTGGGAACCAGAGGGAGCCACAGCTCCTCCAGCTCTAGTGCAGCCACAAGGCGGTAGCTCCAGAGCTCTGGGGAGGCGCTGGCAGCAGCTCCATGCTTGCCTTGGGGAAGAGGAAGGTTGGGAGTCTGGTGAGCTCGATCCTGCTACACCAGCTCTCCACACCTTCAGTGCAGGGAAACCCAGAAGGAAGAGCAATGCAGCTGAGCCCCAGGGGGTGGCTAGAGCCCAACCTGCTCCACAGCCTCAGCTGAGCCTCCTGCCTGGAAATCCCTCCAGCACGAGCAGGGCGGACAGCTAGAAGTGAAAGGACAGGAAAGCCAGAGAGGTGCATGTCCCAGAACACTTCACTCCAGGCACAGGCAGCGTCCTAGAAGAACCTGCAGCAGAATCAACCAAGGCAGACAACAGCCCCCACTATGAATGGAAGCAGAAGGCAGCTGGTAAATGAGACAGGAAAATGATCAGACCTAAATTAAATAGCACTTGCAAGATGACACCAGCAGGTTGGGACCTTGGAGGTGCAACGAGAGACATGGCTGATCTGAAAGCTAGAAGCAAAGGATAAAACCAGATGAAAACATGGTCTCCCTGTACAGGTTCAAGGAGGATCAGATAGACAAGAAGACAGGGAAGCAGCTGAAAGACAAATGGTAGAGACAAGGCGGATGACACTGTGGGAATGAGAACAAGCCTCACAACCTTGCTGAAGGAAAGAGGATGGGACACATAACCTGTCAGAGCACAGCAGCACCTGCTGAGTCCCTGGCTGGAAGTAATGGAGAAAAGAGATAAGCTGAAGGTCACCGGACTACAGCAGTGCAGATTCAACAGCCTTGCAACTGTGTAGCCCAACGCTCTGCTTTGCTGGAGGGACAGTCTAAGTTTCAATCAAGCTCTTGGACCTTCAGCTCTAGAGGGCTTGCAGCTGGGTACAGGGAGGAAGGGCAAATTTCTGCTGTCTGCAGCCCTGTGGAGAGCCCAGCATGATGGCATGGCATGCTTCTGGCCCCTCGGTACTGAAAAACAAAGGGCAGAGCAGAAGCAGCACTGGAGGGAAGAACTGAGAAGAGTCAAGGTTGCCCTAAACCATGAGAAGATTAAGGTGGGATCCTACCTGCTGCCCCATGCTTGGTGCCAGCCCCACCAGTGAAGGAGAAGGACAGGGTCCAAGGCATGGCCAACTTCAGACCAAGGGAATCACAGGCTCCAGGATGGAAGGGCAGGCATGCCATAGAAAGGGCTTGCTGCAGTGTGAGGCAGGAGGTGGCTGTGCAGGTGGAAAGCCCCACAGAGCTCTGTGCCCTTACACAGAGGTATGGGTAGGTTGCCACGACTTCCTGGTACACTGAGTCACCAGTTAAGAGTGATGGTGGCTACCACAAGCCCTGGCAAGGGACAGGACAAGGACCAGACAAACATACCCTTTTGCACCAAGAGCGATGTTGCACATTCAAGGGCTGGGAGCACTAGGTGGCATACATGCGTCCTTGAGCCCAGCACAGAGCACGGCTGGGATGGGAACGGGCCACCAGCCTTGGAGGAGCAAAGCCAGGACAAGGTTTCCTTGCTCAGCTCCATGGGTTTTTGCAAGCTTCTGGCTACCAACGCTGTCCCAGCTCAAGCAGTAGGTTTGTTGGGGGATAGGACAGAAGCAAGAGCAAGTTCAGATGAAGAATAGGAGCAGGAAGAAGTGGTTTCCTAGAGAGAGACAAGCACTCATGAGGATAACTGAGGTGCAACCTTGCAAAAGCTCCATAGCGTGATGGTTCTGCTACCTCTGCCTTACGTCCCCCACAAGGTGTTAGCAGGGAAAAGTTGTCAAACACACCTGAAGCAGAGCCAATCACTAGTGAAGCACTCAAGCATGAACAAGGGGTCCCCTCTGTGCCATGTACCACAAGTACCACCATCTCTTTTTATAACTCCAACTGCTCTGCTCCTCAGGGGGGAAGGAGCAGCTACAAAAATAGGAGCACCCCTGTACCCTCTAAAGGCAGCAGCAGGCCTCTGCTTTGCAAGTGGCTGGACTATGACAATTGAGGCTGCAGCTTGCTGCCTTGGCCTTAGACATGTGTCAGCCTGGCTGGAGTGATCTCACAGGCTTTGCACCATTAGCTGACTGTCTCTCCTGTGGTGTGTACCACCCAGCCAGTTGGCAAGGCATAGGGGATGCTCTTTTATTAGCCATAAAAGCAGCAAGAATGAAGGAAGAGCAGGGAGAGAGGGCCCATGGCAGGATTTAATGGGCAATGCCAGGCCACAGTGCTGGAGGATGCTCTCAGCAGTGCTGAGACAAGAAGCTTGCTTCTGCAGGGGGAGAGAGAAAGGACAAAGGTGCTGCCAGTTGGGGTTATGTGGGAAGGGACAAGGGCCAGCACTTGCCCTGGTCCCAGCAACCTCATGAGGTAAAGAAGAAAAGCTGTAAGTCTTGCAACTGCCTGACAGATCCTCTCTGTGCATTCATCTGCCCTCACAGCCAGCGCGGAAGCAGCCCTCGTAGCACCCTGCCACAAGAAGGACCAGGCAAAGGAGGTGACCAAGCATACTGTGGGCTCAATCAGGTTTATTTTCTCCATCATAAGGAAGGATAGCTGGAGGTGGTAGAGCAGGACAACCTCCTGGGCGGGACAGGGAGCTCCTTGGCACTGCTGCCCTTGTGGAGTGTTTAAAGACTAGTAGGGGAAAACCAGGGTGCATCCAGCTGTGGTAGTGGCTGACACAAAGGGAAGGGAAAGAGAAGAGTGTGAATCCACTGAAAGGCACAAATCCAAGCCCAAACTCCCAGCCACTTAGATTAATTAGTTCAGAAGCAAGACAGAAAACTGCAAGAGAACAAGAGAGAAAGAGAGATAGAGAGAAAGCAAGAGAGAAGAAACGAGACCCTGAGAAAACAACATACTATTCCCGCTCCTCTCGCTCCGTCTGCCAGCGTCGGCGCCTGGGGGCACAGAAACAGAAAGGGAGAGGTTACAACCCTGGGAGCAGGTGCTGGGTCTCCTCTGTCATGGGGAGCCATGCACCCGGCACAGCTCCACACTGTCCTGGGGAACAGAAACCTGCTGATGGTCAGACTGGAGAAGGCCTTGCTTCCAGAGCCCAGCATCACCCCAACTCACAACAACCCAGAGCCCCCAACAGCCTGGAGGCAGAATGCTTTTCTGCCAGCTAGGGGGAAGTTGGCCTGGCTCCACACCATGGGTGCCCCAGGGAGTCCCTGAGGGACAAGGCCAGGCAGGACAACCTGCCAGGGCTGCCCAACTGCCTTCTAAGCTCTCCTTCCACGTCTTTCCTCTCCAACCAGGCAGCCAACACACTTGCATGCTACCCTCCCAAAATGTTCATCCCATCCTGCACATGGGTCAAGCAGCAGCCGGTCCTCTCTGGGATCCTGGTCCTGGTGATCCACAGTTCCTACCACGCCATACACATATCAGCTGTCCCTCACCAAAGGGTTGGCAGCCCTCAGCCTTTCTACCTACAGCCACTGCTCCTACTCCCTTACACCAAAGGTACTCAAGCATCAGAAAAAGACCACCTAAGTCCAGACCTGTACATCATGTGACCACCAGTAAGCACTTACATGACCTAAGCTTTCATGTAGGTCGAGAAAGCTTAACCCTGAGGAGTTGCTGCCCTCATACAGCTATTACCTTCTCCTCTTTTCCCCTCACCAATGTCCCTACATTGCTGATTCTCCCAGCCAGGCCAGGAAAAGAGGGGCTGAGGAGCCACAGGGACACAGCTTGCTTACCTAATGCCATCCAGGACCACTTATTTAAACCAAGAAAGTTCCTGGTTTGGTGCTGGAAGAAAACAACTCTTCGCACTGTTGTAAACAGAGTGCCTAAAGAGCAGCTTGCTTAAATCTGTATTGCCAAATGAACCAAAAAAGCTGGAGCTCAGCCCCATCTGAGCCTTCAGGTGTGATGAGCTCGTGGAACTGATTCAAAGGGAAGAGCTATCTCCCACAGCCAGCCTTCAAAAGCCACATTTTGCCTCTAGCACATGACAAAGCACCACAGGCACAGCAAACCACCCCTGGAGAGGGGCGGAATACCTGCACATCCCTCCTGTCTTAATCCAGGAAAGTTCCTTGTTCTGCAGCAAAAGAAAATAATCACTGTCCTTCCTACTGCTGCCAACAAAAACAACCATAGCATCTCATTCTGCTGGGAGCTGCCATCCCTAATGGGCCCTGGCTTTCGTCAACAGATGCTATAGCCCAAAAATGCATTGGGTAGGAAGGATCCATACCAAGACCAACAAGCTAAACTCACATTAGCACAGTAGTACTGCACCTGGAAATGTAGCCTATCACTTCAAAGTGCTCTTAATGAGAATGGCACCCAGCAGAGCCAAAGATACCTTCAGAGGCTTAACAAAGCCTTCAGTGTGGCAGCCCTCACCCTTCTTATGACCTTTTTTCCTCTCTCTCTTCCTTCCATCTGCTGTTCCTCTGTAAGGGCTCTTGCACACCTCTGTAGGGAGGTCACTGTAGGGACCATAAGTTATATGGAGCCAGTAGCCACTCCCTGTGTTGGGAGAAGGGTGCTGTAGCAAAAAAGCCGGTAAGTGAGGATTTTTCCTGTCCCTGGAGCTCAGAGGATGCAACTAGCGTGCTTGCCTCTCCTCCCCAGCTGCCTCCAGCACATGCAGGGGTATTTACCCTTTCTGCCCCACAGAAAGAAGGGTACTACGCATGCCCTTCTCCCATGCTTACCTGTCAGCATCAGTCACCAGGGCCAGGCGTCCATAGTCCCAAGCAACTTTACGCAAAATTGAAAAGACAAACAACAGTGCCTAGAAGGGAGCAAAGGAAGAACTGTGAGATGAGGCATTGTCCAACTCTGTGCAGAGCCACAGGAACAGGCAGGGTAGGAGGGGACAGAACTGCTCAGCTAACAGCACACTGAGATCACGGAACAGCACAAGTTCCCCAGGGCTGTTAAAATCAAACTATCTGGATGGCTCTGGGAAGCAGAGGTCCAGGGTGCAGTACACAGTAGCCAAGTTAGCCACAGGATCAAAAGGCCTCTCAGGTCCCAGACAGGTGTGATTATCCCTACAGTGTCTGTGGTTCTGCAGCTTCTAAGGAGGAACAAGGAAAGCCTTTGGCTGGGTAAAGCTGCAGGGACCCGAGACTGTAAGTTTGGGATTCAGGACTCACCTAATCTGACCCATGTCCTTAGGAAAATTTGCAACTCCTTCCATGGGCTCAGTGTGGTACTATTTGAGTCAAGTCAATAGTCACTAAGCCCACAGTAGGTAAGGGACATGACCAGGGCCACAAAGTCAGCCAGCAGCAAAGTAATGGATGGCATTTGGGGCCCTCAACAATAACCACCTCACTTCACCGCTAATCATGGAAGACGGTGCTGAAGCAACAGTAGGTAGACTTACGAGAAAGCACATAAAATCAAGGGCTAGGACAGTGGGCACCCCTCCAAAAGGCAGCCCCTGCAGCACAGTGCTGCGGATGCGGGCACTGTAGCAGTAGTCCTTGGTGCTGTTGCTGCATGTGGAGGTTTTGCAGGTAGCCCCTGCTGAGCCAAGGGTGGCAATCACGTAGGGAAGCATCTCTACAGCTTCATCGTCTTCCCTGAGGAAAGAAGAGAAAGGCATGGTTAGAAGCACAGTAGCTGAACAACAACTGCTAGAGTTCAGGGCTTGCCTTGCCTGCTTCCTGAGGCTCGCTCTGCCCTACAGGATTTCCAAGGGAACCAGCGTCCAGGGATAGGTCATCTGGCGAATCCTACTGAATGTGAGGGTGCTTGAAAAGCCCAGGTACTTCAGCAGCTGTGGTCCCACCACCCTCAGCTTCTAAGCTCCCTTCCTTGCGCCCCCACTTTCACGCCCTTTAGGTGCATCTCTTTCTCCAAGCCTACTACTCTTCCTGGGAGATGGTGTGTCATGCCCTCCACCTCAGCAGAAAGAATGTTCAGATACAGGAAAGAACACAGGAGAGGGGTGGTGGGGGGATGAAGTCACATCTGGATGATGGAAACAAACTGCTATAGGACAGTTGCTGCATCATGATTCCACAATTTCCTTTGCCTGTCTGTGTGCCATTAACTTTATTAGGCTGAATCACCACCTTCTGCTTGCTCATTGCAGGCCTCAGCCCCCAGGTCCCAGGGCACCCATCAGGGTTACATCTCCTGCTTGCTTTCTTCCCTTCCCCTGGCTTGAATGCATTGAGATGCCACCGTGCAGAGGGTGGAGAAGAGGCTTATCCTGTCAAATACTCGTTTTGGTGCACCTCAGATTGCTACAAGACCTGCAGCTGGGGGTGGGTCAACACCACTGCAGTGTCACTGCCTGGACGTGGGGAGATCTTCCCCCTGTGCAGAGAAGCTTCATGGGAAACACAGAGAAGACTATGCTAGCAATGGACAAATGAAAATTGAGCATCACTGGGATGATCTAGAAACGACAAACTGACAGCAAAACCACAACCACTTTGTGTAACAGGGAGAGAAAATTCTCATCAGCTGCAAAAGGATGCACTGATAACAGACAGGAAGACCTACCCAGGCTGCTGATCTTGAAATCTCTCCTCTTATCCAGCATCGACCAACCATCCCAAATCCTTCACTACTACTGTGTACCACATAGAGAGGCTGGATGGCATAGCGTCACTTCTGGGCAATGCTCAGGTGCTGCTTACCCAAGCCCAGAAATGTCATCCTTGTGGGCTGGGCAAAAGGGCCATCACTTGCCCAAAGCATGACAAAGCCACCACCACTGCCCTGTGGTGGCTTCACACATGTCCCAGAGATGCCCTCTGCCACCAGCCCTTGCAGCACTGAGTGGGATGGTGACACTGGCAGGGAGGGCACAGGGCTCTTCCCTCCAGCTCATGGCTACATCCTGGCAATTTGCTGCCTGGCTGCAGAGATTCATCAGCATCACAACGTAGCACTGGCTGGATAATAGGCACCAAATCACTGCATTGTCCTGGAGAGCTCTGCTTTCAAGTGAGGCCTCCCAGCTCAGCTGCTATGGATGCACAGCTGGAAACCAGCTGAAGCACCAGTGATGAAGGGCAACACTACAAGCAAAGGCCCAGCTGGGTACAGGCATTGAGGAGGGGTCAGCCAAATTGGAATAGCCACCAATCAGCTTGTAAATAGATAGTCACAGACACAGAGTTGAAGCAGGGCTGCTGGGAGCAGAAAGTGGGAGTATAAAAGCAGGAGAAGAAAGCCAAGCCATGAGATCACAGTTGGGAAACAACTGGGAAGCCAGGCAGGATAATTCACTCTGGCTGAATTAATAAGAAACTTGGAAGCTCCAGGGGAGGGACGGGAAGAAAAGATGGGATGAAACTCACCAAAGGGAAGTCACACTCTTTGGAGCGTGAATGCTTATATCCCTCTGGTTTTACTCCCAAGTGCCAGCCGATGGACTCACTGCAAAGAGAAATTATCTCTCATTCCTCTTTTTGGGAATCTTGTAAACTTTTAGGTTGTAAATGGTATCTTGCAGCAACAAGTTCCAGATATTGAATAAAAGACTATGATCCTACTGCAACTGGCCAGCCTTCAGCTCTCCTTGCATAGTGAGAGAAGCCAAAGAACAAAAGCCTTCGCTTTTTCTAGACTTAAGTTCACTACTATTAAATGCCTTCTCTTTCCCATGACACAAGGTCTCTTCCAGCCCTAACCACTCTCACCACACACCCCAAATATATCTTCTCTTCTGACCCTATGGAAAGGTGACCAGAACCGCATACAATATCCTGAGTAGGAAAATAACCTTGGCTGCTCAAACAGATGCTCTCAGCATCACTCTTATGCTACTCCTTGTGCAGTCGAGCATGATTTACTTCTCCAATGGCACCTCTGCACATTGAGGCCAAGTATCTCCAACCAGCCTGCAATGCTGCTGCCCTGAGCAGCCACAGTAATTTAGAAGCCAGCCATGTCCCAGAACAAATCACTCCTTCCAATACACCCAGGCTGCACACTTCTAAGGACCCACTTTCTCACTGCCTCACACCACTTCACAGGATGTCACTTCTTGACAGACCTCAGCAACTCCAGGGTACGGGCAGATTTTAGGCACCTTGCTGAACATTGCCTTTTCCGGATCATGAATAACCAAGAACCTCATCCCTCTGCTCTTGTCACACTGAAATTGGTCATTCCTAAGCTTTGTTGGTGGACCCTCAGCCAGTTTTTGATCCATGAATACGTATCTCTTTGAGTGGGCAGTTTTCTTAACAATCTTTTGTGAAGGATTTCAGAGGTTTTCTGAATATCCAAGCCAGTTATACAAGCTGCCTGAATATTACCTACTATTTTACAGAAGTACTGAAGGACTTGGAACAGATCAGGGAGGCATGATTTTCCTCTGCAGAGAAAAAACTATTTTACCTCATTCCTGCATGTTTTATAGACCCATTTTCTGGTAGTCTTTCTACAAAAATGAGGCTCACACACTCACATTGCCCATGAGCCTACTATAATCATTATTCATATAAACCATTATATGTTCAAGACGAACTTTGCAAGCCTATGGGTAATTTAAGCCACATTTCACAGAGATAGGTCCCAGAGATGTAGTTTTTACCCTGAAGCTTAGATGATGGTCTGGAAGGGACTGCAGATTTCTTAGCTTCTCCAGTAACCCAATCAGAACACCCAGTAATGGAAAAGCTGGGGGCACATGCCCAAGGCTTACACTGCCTTTTCATCAGCCCAGCCAGGTGGCACAGTGGCAGTCAGCACCATTCTTTGGTATGCAAGCTCCCACCAGGCTGGTAAGCACAAGGGGCTCCCCATGGAGACAGAAGTGCTTCAGGGGTGTGGAAGGGCTTTGAAAGCTTGCAGGGACATGGTTAAAAGGTGCCTTCCCTGGTCCCTCCTTTCCCTGGTGTGCTGGAGGATAGGGGGAGCATGGCTCTGCCTGGGCTGAGATCCTAACATCAGTACAAGCATCAAGAGCCAAGGCTCAGGGAATTGGTGGCAGGCTGTTGCAATGGATGGGGTTATGGGAAGCAGCCCGTGGTGTCCAAGCCTTTTCCTAACCATTAACACAGCTTTCCATCACAGCACACAGGGGGGCCAAGGAGGCAGTAAGAGTAGGACATCAAATCAGGTCCCATGCAAGCCCCAGAGCCTTTCCCCTCCTGCACTATGTGCATTTAATGCTGACTTCCTCAAAACTGCAAAGGCAGCATAGAAGAACCTGCCAAAAGGCATTTTCAGCTCTTATTCAGCAGTTCTGGACTCCACCCCCTTCTCTGTGAGCAGTGGGAAGGGGGGAAGGAGGAATGGCAATCCCCCTGCTTCCCCATCCCCAGAGAACCCTGCTCTCTGCCCCACACCCCCAGCAGGACTGAAGTGTCCATGCTGTCCCATGTGTCCATGTCAGGAGCAGAGGCATCCTGCTTCCTAGCTGAAGGCCCTAAATCACATCCCACTGGGCGCTGCAGGGCAGCAGCTCCCACCCCCTAAGCCCTGTGTAAATGCAGTGCTGGGAACTGCTGCTTTATAGGGCTTGGCAGGGCAGGAGCTCTTCTCCTCTTTGCCTTTGTCCTTGGCCTGCAGGTCATCACATCTTGCAGAGTTTTTCCTCTTGGAGGAGCACCCATGTGGAAGCCAAGCAAGCCTGCAAGCTCTCATCCATCCATTGCAAAGGGAAAGAGGGAAGGCAGCAGCATGAGGCTAGGAAGGCCACGACAACACATCTTGGCCCTCTCATGGCTGTGTGCCAGCCTGCAGGGTGTGCATCAGGATGCTCACAGGGTCATCCTCCAGTCTGGGAAGGGGGCAACACGTAGCAGAGGCCTGAGGGGATCTTGCAGGGCAGGCTAACAGGAGGCACCCACTGAGAAGGCTGCCTTCCCAACCCTGATCTCTGCCATGGCACAGCTTGGGCACACAATAAAAATAGCACTGCAGGCCCCTCCAAACACAGCACCTCCTGTTCTCACCAGCTTATCTTGGAGTCTTTGCCCCTCATGCCCAGTGTTTGCAACCTCTGCCAAACCCCTGACACCAGGGAAAGAAGAAAGAGAAAGCATTTTGCTGGGACTCACTCAGGAATGATGTAGAAGCTGTACACCCAGCTTACAGGCAGACAGATGCACTAACATGGACAAGTGTCTGGCTGCGTTCTTCCAGCCACACAACTGATGTCATGAGGAGGTGACCTGAGAAATGCCAGCAGAAAAATGTAAATCAATAAAGCATGTGCCTGCACTTGCAGGAAGTGTGACGCCAGCACAGAAGCCATGTTCATTTGCTTTCTCACCAGTAAATGCTAATAACCTATCTGTAATTAGTACAGCAAGACTGTGCTCTGGTACAGATACATTCCTTTATGGAAAGGTGAAAGCCATGCAACAGACTGGAGGCACACAGACAGGCAGGATACCTGCCTGGATACAAGCAGGCTTGGGATTACAACACAAAAGATTTCCAGATTAAATAAACCTAACAAAATAAAACAAACCCCAAACGTGCTAAATCTCTAGGACCCAGTGTTCAGGGACGTGAGATGCATTTTGCTTCCTGGCCCCAGAGGTGGTGGGGACATGGCCTGTACCTTGCAGACCTGCTCCTCTGGGGGCCCTTGGTCACCCAAGCACCATAGGTGATCTGTGCCATGATGCCAGCCAGGGACCTGAGCCTGAAGGATGTGCCACCCTCTGCCAGTGCAGCTGAGACCTGCCTGCACTGGGCATTGGGGACCCTCATACAGCAGCCAGTGCTCAAAACTGAGGAATCCTTCTCACCCCCCAAACAGCCACGTATGTTACCTACACCTTGAACGTGAAGCCCAGCAGAGAGAGCTCTGTGCCAACCGCCTGCAGCCATGAACAGATCACAAGAAGAACACACTGACCCTTGGAGAGCAAAGCAGGAAAAGCCTCAGGAGAGACAGGAAGAAGCAGTCAGCAAATTAGCTGAAAGCCTTTCCCAGAGTACAGAAGCAAAACAGAGGGGTAAAAACCACTCTTGCTGCAGACAGAGTGGTGGGAAAGATGCCCTGCACCATGCTTCAGACCTGGCATGGGGTTTTCAGGCAGCTGAGGGCTGGAGAAATGCTGCCATGTCAGGTGCATTAAGGAAGAACATGATCTGCAGGCCAAGCGGAAAAGCATCAAGAAGCAAATGTGCTACCAATGCATTTCAAACAAGCCTGGGCAAAGCACTGACAAGCATACAATAGGGATCAGTCCTGTATCACCAAGAAGGAGAAAGACCTGCCAAAGCCCTGCATCTTTCTGCCTCCTCTCCATCTCCTTGTACAAAGCTCCCTGCATGCTTCATCATCTGTATGAACTAGCCAGGCAGACACCAGGCCTCCAAAGCTTTGAGCTGTCAGGCTCAGCTTCTTCAAAGCAAAGATGAAGCACACCCTTGCCCTGGGTCCAGCTGGCTTTGCATCAGGCCTCAAATATGTGCCAGCAAAGAGCAGCACACCTTTTTCTCTGTGTGTGAGCTCCCGGACCATGGGTTGGCAGGTACTGTCACTGTCAGGGCCAGCCCCTGGCCTCATGCTGCTCAGAGCACTGCTTCACAGCATCTTCTGTACTGCTGGCTGTGTCCATCCTGCGGGTCCTGCTCCCAGCGCAGCTGGAAGCATGGCCAACCACACAAGTGCCTGGCAGGGATAGAACTGTTATCTAACTGTAACTATGGGGACAGACTGTAACAGCGGGGAGTCTTTGGATCAATGAGGAACAGGGGTTAGATTTTCCCCTAAAGGAAACTGAGCACTCTAGAGAAAACCAAATGAGCAAACAAGAAGGAAGCATGGCTTGCTTCCCCCCACCTGAAAGGAGGAGGGGAACTCCTCCAGGAACTCTGTCCTGAGCCTGCTAAAGGGTGATCCTGAAGCGATACTGATGCTTTGGAGACCCCTAGTTACTCCTTGGGGCTCAGTACTGGGCTGCTCCTTTGTTACAAATACTTGAAATGGGGTTGTTTGAAAGATGCCCTTCCCTGGCAACTACTCCACAAGCTGGTTGATCTCAGCATCAGGGAAATCTTCAAGTTTGAGGTGAAACCAAGCCATTTTATTTCTGCAATTTTTCTTTGACAGTCTCCCCTTGACCAGGCCACATCTCACTTCTTTCTTGGAGATTTTCCAATTCATGATTTTCAATAAGGGGAAAAGGTTTTGGGTGCTATCTTCCGTGAAGGTCAGGGAACCTCTGACCCTTTCAAAATCCCCAGGACAGTCAATCACAAAACCTTCCCTCTGAACATCAGCAAAACCCTTCATATGCTGCCTTCACCCACTGGAAACTGTCAGTCTTACCAAGCGATACAGATTTAGCTCCAGACAGCTTGGTCTTTATTATGCCTCTTCTACAGCAACTCCCTCCAACCTGCTGGTAGTGCTTTCAAGTCATATGGTGCCCTGAACATAATGTTCCATGCCAAGAGGGGCTGTACCACAGCTTGAAACCCCAGCATGCTATGGTTCATCCTGGTTCTTCTCTCCTGGCTAATCCGCCTTCAGCCTCAAAGACTTTTTGGTTGCTCTGGCTCTGTGTTTTTCTCCCAGGTCGCACCTTCTTGCCTTCCTGCCTCAGTTTTCACATCCCTTTGGACTAGGTGCTCCTGGGCAAGTGGTGTCCACCCCAGTTCTGGCTGTCAGGGAAGGGCTGATGGTGTCCCCATCCCCTTCCCCTCCAGGGAAGTTTGGTGTAACAGTGCAACACCATGCTGCAGCTCTGCTGCCAAGAAGACAGCCCAACCACCTCCATCTGGCTATAAGGAACAAACGTAGCCGCAGTACCCAGCACCAACCCCATTTGCTTTGCCTCCTGACAAACACTGTGGAGTCTCAAAGACACATGGACACCTCCAGGGTCCGGTCCATGCGTCTCACCCTAGTTCACAACAAGGGCCCATCTCCTCCTCTGCCATCGAGAGCCTGCCCGAACCTATCCAACAGTTCTCCACATCAAACAGCTCTCAGTCTGCATGGCAGCGTCACAGCCAACCCAATTTGCATTAAAATTTTGAGTGTCAGATTTCATGACTCACTGAATCAAACACCTTAGTTCCAAATATATCTGTCACTTTCCCTTCAAGCCCCTGGGCTCTAAATCTACTGGAAAGAAATCAAGTTTGCCTGCCAGCTTGTACTTTATAGTCTATAAAGAAATATCACTTTCTGTTTGGCTTCCTATGTTTCCTGTAGGCATATGCTGGTAGTGATACAGAAAACACAACATAAATAGATTGAGTGGTGAGACTGATGAGGTGCTGGACGTCACACTATATATTCTGCAGAGCAGTAGCAGTACGGCAACCAAGCCCTGGTTGGGAGTAAGTCCCAGAAAACAGGGCTTCCTCACCTATCACCCAACACCGCAGAAGCAGCAACTCCACCAGTTCCCAGTGGACATTCACTAAACCCAAGGATGGAGACTCCACCACCTCTTAACACCAGTGGTTTTCCACCTTCTGGTCTGTTGTCCTACGAGCACACGGGCTGATCCTCAGGGGTTGCCTTCTTGGCTATCTCCTGCATGTCTATTAGTGCTTACACTGCCTGTACATGGTCAGCACCTTCCTCACAATATACCTGTGGGACCACCCCGGGTGGGCTCTTCATTTTTTAGGTGAGAGTGTCTATTCATATAGGATCTTTACTGTACAAGTATCACTTCGGCTTTCAAGCACTGTTAAGGAGAACTTAACAGTGCATGTTAAGCCCTTAGTACTCACAGTGTTTAGGTGCACGACATCTGGCTGGGCTGAAACATGGACCAAGGAGACCTTGCCAATCCTTTATTTACTCTGAAATTTCCCATGTTCCCTTCAGTTTCTGAAGTGATCAAATGGCACCATATCCATTTTGCACAAGCACACATTTTTAGCAGAAACTTTGTACCTCTCCTGGCTCTCCCCTTTTCCTTTGTTCATCTTAAGCTCACCTCATCTTAAAGCTTGTTGTTTATCTCTGATCTTAATCCTCTTGTGCATAGGGGAATATAACATATTTGCCTTACCTCATGCCCCATCTCTGCTTGTCACAGACTGGGTATTCTCATCCACACCCAGCTTTTCCTCTGGAGCAAAATGTATGTGTGTGTCTAATAAAACCAGGTTTTTGAGCTGGTTTCTCAAGGTCACACTGTTTCCTCCTCCTCACTTCTGCATGACAGGAGTCTTTACCTCCTTGCAGCACAGTGCTCAAAGACAGGAATTTTGTTCACTGGTCATGACTGTGATCACTTACCTATAGAGTGTGATCAGCACCTCCCGCCACAGAAACCACTGGTCATGGAAATCACCAAGCAGCAGTAAGAAACATCTCTCAGTTGTCCAAGCTGCCTCTAAGGGCTCCACAGCCAATTCCTCACCAGGGGCTGGTAGAATACCTACTGCATCTGCCCTGGAAGTATCGCGACTCCTTACTCTGCAGCATGCAAGCTGTTCACTCAGATGTTATTTGGGGTAAGTTTCTCTCATGCCCAGTCCTCCTGCCCTGGGCCCTGAACACACCACACTCAGCATGCACAGCGACGGGGCATTCTCTTTTGGATTGTACTTCAGAAGAGCTTCATGTCCTCCTTGTAACAAGTACTCTATTGAGATCCAGGAAAATTGAAACCCTGCATCAATTCAGGGACGGTGGCAAAGTGGGTGCATGGGCTGCTTAGAGCAGCATCCCTGGAGATGATGCTTAGCAACACACAGAAAACCCCCTTTCATCTCAGGAGGTGAGGAAGATTGGCACTAGCACTGAAGGGCTCACCAGACTCTCTCAACCAGCAGAAAACTCATGGGATGTAAAACTAGGATGCCTAGAGGGAAACCTCTTCCCTTGTGGGCCCTTGGGGGGAAGCACTCAGGATGCTGCATGACCTCCAGCACAAGCAGCCTCTCAGTGTTGCTCCTACAGCAGGAACATCTACTCCAAATCCTGACACCTGCACCCTTCCTGTAACAAATAAAGGCTGATTCTTTTCAGAGGTCTGTAAGGAAAACTGCAGCTTCAAACATTTGCAGTTTGCAGGCTGGGGATTTTCTCATCTTTTCCTCTCCTTCCCTATAGCTCTCCTAGGGTAGCAGCTGCCTTGCAGGGCTGGCCTACAAAGGACTCACAGCACAGGCAAGCAGCAAAGGTCAACGTAATCACAAGCCTGCAGCAGGCAGAACTGAGCTCCCTTTACGACTCCATGCTGAGAAGTGATTCGGCAGCCACAGCAGGAAGAGGAAAGAAGTCAATTGTTCCTCAACAACAGCAGACATCAGCAAAGGACTCTCAAAGCAAGAGATCTGGATGCAGTCAGCAAGCCAGGATAGGACAGGAGGACATCTAGGAACTAGCATTCTGCATCTGCTGGGGAAATCATGACAGGAGTTGGAGCTCCAGCAACACCAGTACTGCCCAACCCAGGGAACAGCACCAGCACACTACACCCAGCGCAGGCACAGCACCCAGTACAACCAAAAGCAGCCGGCAAACCTTGGCCACAAGGATGTCCAACCTAGGACACTGACACTGGAAAAAACTTGAGGCTTTATGGCACCTTATACACGGTCCCAGTGGCTGCTGAACCCCAACAAGGGAGAAAGAAGCTGTGAGAAACCAATTCTGAGTTCCTGCTGGGCACGAAATAAGTAACAAAGGTCATAGAGTGAGATGGGACATTAAACACAGCCTTGAGACTGTCCTTGCCCCCAAGCCCTTCATCTATGCTACAGACAGAACTGCTGGACCTCACATGGCATATCAGTGCCAATTCCTCTCCTGCAGCATGTTTGCTCTGACGCTGCCAGGGGGATCTAATCTAGAGGCAGCTTCCCAGGAACCTTTGTCTGCTGGGAAGAATGAGGATGGAACACTTCTTTTTGAGTTGCGAGGCAGCTCAGCCGCTGGGGCTGGGGCTGTGGGCAGGACTCACTTGCACACACCAGGCTGGGGATGCCAGGCTCTCAGCCAGCCACCAGCACTTGAAAGATGCTGACTGGATTCTTCAGTGGTCTCCCTCCACCCTGTGGGGCTTGGCAAAAGGAGCTGGGCCTGGCTTGGGAAAACAGTGAACAAAGCACCGGTCAGGCGCTGGGCACAGATGACGGCGCCAAGCTGAGACCAGGAACACCAAAGTGGTACTTCAAGGCAAGCAGCCCGGCACCCAGGCCACAGATAAAGGTGTGTGAGATGAAGTGGCTGCTTGGACTTAGGGGAGGGCACAGCATTTTCAGCAAGATGTGGCAATGCAAATAATCTTGTGTCACCAGGACTCCATCTCAACGTTAGGACAAACAAAGAAACAGTACTTTAACTGGGCAAAGCTTCTCTGACTCACTGTTTATTCATGGAGCTCAGCTCCACAAAAGCAAATATCAAGCCTAGGAAAGTCCTCCTGCTCACAGCCCCTGCTGAAGCCAGGGTGCTCACACTTACTGAGACCAATGAAATCCTGACCTGACATGAAGGAGATAGCTTGGAGGTTCCCCCCCCCCCCCCCAAGGAGAAATGTGGAGGACACCAAATACTGTGCACCAAGGGCTGCTGGAGGTGAAGTCAGGAAAGGCCCTCCTGCCCAGATGGACAAGCATCACACAGAACTAAGACTGAATAGCTGACAGCCACCTCAGGTATGCCTGCCAGGCAGCCACACCATCTCCCAGGCTCTGCTCCTCCAGACCACGGTGTTGAAAGGAAACCAGCAGTGGGTGCTTTCCATGAGCTTGAGCCTGGAGAACCCCAAGGAGCAGCTAAGCATCATAGCATGGAGCTGTTGTAAGGCAGCCTGTGCATCTGGAGGCTGCTTTCCACGGAAATCACACCTAAATAGTGCAAATCAGTGGAGAATTGTCTGACTGGAACTGCAGCGGCAGCCCCAGGAGTGATCATGCTCAGAACTGTGTTGCTCTCCACCAACTCTGCTGCCAGGCTAAGTCCTTCAGACTTGATCCTTATGTGACAGCAGGAGCAAAGAGCCACCACTTATTCTGGCCATGCTTCCCAACACCACATCTCCTTCCCAAAGCACTCCCCTGTATCGTGTGCCTCCGCAGATGACTTCTAATGACAAAAGAGAACAGCGTGACAGCATTGATGGCTGGGGTCCAAGTGCCCCAAGCCTGGTGTGAATCTCATCTCTGATCTTCTGCCTCCATCCTTGCATGAAGTCTTCAATTTTGAAGGTCACCTGATAGCCACAGCCCTGACCCTCCCCTGGACATGGGTACCAGCACACAGAACAACATTGGCAGGATGCACTAAAGCATGCCATACTTTCCACCAAGAAATCACATCCCTGGCTGCTCCCCTTTCATGGAAGGGGCATCCAACTGCATGGACCAATGTGAAGTGCAGTATCACAGAGGTGAACAGGAGAAATAAATAGGAGCCAATGGACCTCAAAGACAATCAGGGTACCTTCAGACAACAAAACTGGTTCACATACTGGAGAAGGTGTGGATGCTGTTCCATACTTTGTTTCTGGATGAGGACAACTTATGTATAAAAACACTCACTAAAGCAGTGGCTGAGGCCTCTAATATAAAGTGACAACAGCAAGCAGCTTCCTGCAGAATTTTCCTTATAGGCATGAAGTCTGCCTGTCCTTCCCAAACACACCACAAAAGCTGAAGTATTAAAACAATTAGTAGATTATGGCATCCTGAGATAATTACTAATTAATAACCCAGATGAGGTTACTGCTTCGTATTTCTCCCAACACAAACCTAGCTTTGGCAGCTGTATGGGCTCGTGCTTGTTGAGATATTTCTTGAAGTATCTTCATGTGAAAGAAATCGCTCCTCCTCAGGAAAGTGCCTAAATACACACTTCGAACGCTCTCACTGAAGTCATCATAACTTAAGTACATGGCTAAATTCAAGTGTTTACCTAAAAAGGGTCAGACTTGAGCACTGTGCTCTGCTTCAAGCACCAGATGTTTTCCACGTGCACTGATTATCAACCCAGCCCCAGCTCAGTGTCTCAAGGTAGAGGAAGAAAGACGAAGTAGCTTAACCACAATTTCAGTTTGATGATGATAAGTAGGTTCCTGCAGTACACTTCACAGTGGCTGGTTAAATAAATGAAACTAGATCAGAAAGCTTTCTTTTCTTCATGGAGAAATGGTTCTGGCTAGCATGAAAAGTATGCCACTCCTCCTGAACCCACTTCCAAACTTCATTACTGCTGCTCCTCCAAAAACACTGCTCCCACTTCTCAGCAAAGAGACCAGAGATCCCTTGCTGTCAGGAGACATCTCACCTGCCCCTGCTCTCCTTAAACTAAGGATTTTTCCAAGCACACCCTTCTAGCCTCTATTTCCACAGCTAATGTCTCCCTGTGTGGTCAGCATCTTTCTAGCCATATTGTGCTCAGAAGTCCCAAACACAGATATGGCAAGAGCCAGAGAGATAACTGTACTGTGGTCTTCTTGCTCTGCAGCACAACTCTTTTGCATTCATAGCCTGAGAGGATGAAGAGTTCTCTTTCAGTTATATCATAGCCAAAAATCTAAACCCCTATATCCTGTCATCCTAGCTTGTCCTCTCACTTTCCATCTCTTTCCGGCACAGCTGCTGCCCATGGTGCTCAAACTGTCCAAAGCAGGAGGGCAAACTAAGCTTTTATTCATTTCCAAATAAACACTGGAGTTTGACAAGTGTCAATTGTTACAGTGTGATCTCCAGTTTTCCCATTTATATCCACAAACATCCAAACATCCTAACTGTCCCATTTTTACTTTGGGACACAAACCTGAACCTTGTTGCCAGACTTCCTAACAATTAGCATTAGAGCTTGCCTGGCTCTTGGCAAACACCACCACACAACCAGCACAGCATTTGTGTCACCATCACTGTTATGAGGGATTCTGATAAGGTCTCTTGCACTAAAGCACTCAAGTACCTCAGAGCTGCCCAGGCTGTTGTATGATCCAGAGACTCCTGCACTCCTGCCAGGGCAGGCAACCTACAGATACCAAGGTCAGAAATGAACTCCATTAATGCATGACGAATGAGCAGCTTCCTAACATTTGCTTTTCAGATCATGATGTGGAAAGACATGTGCTACACCCCGGAGATAAGGCGGGAGCCTCTTTCAGGGACTTCTGCTTTTTATGAATGAAGAAAGCGCAGCTACAGCACCTCATCTCACACCCCAACCAGGCTTTCGTGCGGTGCCTTTTGCCTGGCTCCTCCAGCACCTCACAGTCAGCTCAGGGGAACCAGCCTGATACTACACAGGAAAGCACTATGCAGCATTAGGTATATATGACAAAACACAACCTGGACAATGCAGAGTAAAGATGGACAAAGCTGCTTACTTGAGCAGCGGACCAAGCAAGGTCTCCTCAAACTGGAGAGCTTCCAGGTTCAGCCTGCACTTTGCAAGCCACCACTGCCCTCCCAAGAGCTCCCAGGCAAGCCCAGTTGCTCCTGCCCCCAGTCAGCCTCCCATTTGAAAGGGGAGAAAGCCACAAAGTCAGCAGCTCCCCATCACCCTAGCAGGAGGCATATCCCAGGCATGCCAACTCACAGCTCTGCCTTGAATCACAGCCACTTGCGGCGGGACATCCCCTCTCCACCCTGCACTGCTAGGGCTGGGAAGACACCTCCTGGGCCAGCCTCCAGAGGAAAGGTGCCCGGCTGCCCTCAGAGCAAACCTGGCAGCCATGCTCTGCTGCTCCAGCACCTGAAATGGGAAAGTATGGGGACGTAGGAGGGTAGCACCTCCACCAGCCTCTCCTCCTAGGCAGCCAGCCCCACTACTGCCACCCTACCTGCCTGTTTATGCCCAAGGCTTGCCATGGCAATCCTTCCACAGCTCCATAATCCAGCAGGGAGGCTGGAATTTCACCCCTGGCACCCTGCCCTCCTCTTACACCACCCGGCCGGCATCCTGATCAGAGCCTGCAAGGAATCCAGGCGTAAGGAAATCAGGCCTCTGCTGAGGTGGCAGTGCCACCAGGCATGGCTTCTGGGAACTGACTGTTGGGGCTGGTGGCAGAAGGACGCATCACGTTGGGATCAGTGCTGGGACTTCCAAGATCTACCCTGCCACGCACAGCTCTGCTGGGCTCCACACTGAGGGCTGCCCCCTTTACTGCAGCTTATCAGGAAGCTGCAGCCTCAGCACTGCTTTGGGGCCAACACTTGCTCCCCAAGGGGCATAGTCACGCACCAGGCAGCAACAAAAACAAGATCCCTCACTTGGTGCCTTCTACCTGGCACCCCAGTGGGCCCTGCATAGCAGCCCGGGCAGTCATCTGCAAATCTTCAGAGTCTTACCCACATTGTGGCTCCTCGGTATATGACTATACCTGGGTATATGAGATACCTTCTTCTGAGTCTGGGACCAGGAGGAAGCTGACAGCCACCAAGCCCAAGTTTTACCTCACTGCTACTGGCTCAGTACCTCAGTCCCTACCTGAAACACCTGAAGCCCCTCAGGGATAACTGTAGCCCAACACAGCCATCTGCATCTCACTTCTTCCCCCTGCATCCTAGCTGCTTTCGAACCTCTTCTCCAATGACCCCATTCACATGTTGGTAGGGGTGGGAGGCTGTGGATGGGTTCCCAGGGCCAGGGGGACTGAGCTAGTAATTAGGAGGCTTCCCCCAGCCACGTCCACAACAGCCACTTGACAAGGGATCACCAGTGTTTCCCCATGCCTGCCAGCCAAGCTCACAGCTTCCAGGCCCAGGTCCCACTATGCCTGTGCTTACCAGCAGACAAAACTCTTCCCAATATAGCATCAGTTGCCTATTTATAACATGCTGTTTACCAACACCAAGCACTCTTGTTAGAAGTGGAGGATGAGATGAATCAAGGAAGCATGAGCAAGGGGCCTTTCTCCCATCATGGGAAAAGGAGGGGACTGTGGGAGGATTACTTAGGGCTGGGTGCTGCAGCACGGCTGATCACCTGCAGCACCCTCGCCAATGCAAGCAGACTCAAATGCTCACTCAGCATTCTTTTCACACGAGACTGTTAAGGTCTGGGAAGATCTTCCTGTGAAAGGGTGAAATCAGACTGAGCACACAGGAGTCCACCACCACCCCCTTGCAGTCTGCCCTGTGCTGCTCACCCAGGCTCTGCTCTGGTGATGGCTGCTCCTTCATTGCACGTGTTCAGCACCTCTTGGTAGATAGAGTTCAGTGTGGAAGGCTGTACAAAGCAAGGACATCTGAGACACTAATGACATCAGCCTTCAGCAGTGGGCAGAGGTGACCACAACATTTGCTATGGGTCTTAAAGTGGGGTAGGGGGAGGAAAGGGATTGCAACCCCAGGCCCCCAAAGCAGTGTCTCATATTTGGCATACCGTCCAGGAATATGCTCCTGAACAACAGAAGGCATGAAATGAGTACCTCCTAGGACACTTCAATTTTGCACTTTCTCTGATGCCCAAGCTATTCCCCCTCCCGGGTGGCTGGAAACAAACCCTGCGTACTGTTACTGAGCTGCACATCCATATGGTGGCAAGTCAGAGTCTTGAAGTCCATCCAGGCAAAACAACCAGTGCCAGCCCCTGGGGCTCCTCCCAGAGACACCACTACATTTTCCATTCCTCCCTCCAGGCTGCATCCAGCCATCTCCCAATGTCAGGCTCATTTTTAGAGCCTCATATTTTCCTCTCCGTCTTCAAGAAAGCTATTGCTTTCCTGCCCTCAAATAGCCAACATGTCTTCCACCTACCAAACTGGTAATGGACCTCCTGGCTCCATTCTTCTGCCATTTCCCGGATCAGCCTCCTTTGCCATTGCACTCACCAGTCCCAAACAGGCTAGCAAGGAAGTACATCTACTTTAAGAGGCTGGATCAATATCTGAGTTTTTAACGTTTCCTGGTGGACTCAAGGAGGCTCAGGGGCTTTACAAGAAAGCCTCAGCTGGAGCTCGGTGTGTATTCAGCCAAGCTCAATTTTGTGCCTAAACCACACTGCTTTAGCTGAGGGAATGAGACATCATCACAGGTCAACTGCAGGAGTTTCAGCTATAAACCATGCACACCCTCATGTGACATCTTTCAGCATGGTTTCTCCCCACTCACAAGCTATGGGCTCAGTGAGGGTACAGACTTCTGCACTCAATGCACTGCCAGAGGCTGAGGCATCAGCCAGTGGTGCTGTCCCTGCCCAGGATGATCCCCACCTCCTGACTCACCATGGCATTTGCTGCTGGGCCCCCACTCTTTGTCAGCTTCCCACATGTCCACGTGGCAGCTCCAGGCCATTCCCACCCATGTCCCAGCCCACCCCCTCCTCCCAGCACCGACTC
>JANRGW010038555.1:0-12998 GCA_024733675.1 Psilopsiagon aymara | reverse complement strand
CCTATAGGCCCCCTTCAGATACTGGAAGGCTGCTATGAGGTCTCCACACAGCCTTTTCTTCTCCAGGCTGAACAGCCTCAATTTTCTCATCCTATCTTTGTATGGGATGTTTGTATCAGTTGTCCTCGTGTTGGGCCTTTCCTTTTAAAATAACATCTGTTTAAACACTGCGCTTCCCTAGCATGAAGGACTTGGAAATTAATCCAGCTTGAGCAGGTGATTGGACTAGATGACCTCCAGGAGTCCTTTCCAAGATAATTCCTTGGCAGGAGTGTGTTAGTGATTAAGTACCTAATGATTTAAGGCCTAATGGTGTGAGGCAGCACAGGGAAGGGGAGAGGTGCTGGGTTTGCTGGGGCCAATGGCTGTCATCACTTTATAGCAGCTCTTCAACTTTGGCACTAGCTTGGATCATTCATGTCGCAGCACCCAGCGTGACTGTGTGTGGCTTTTGTGCCCTTTGGAGTTTAGTTTGGTAATTAGCTGCTCCACAGAGAGGAAAACTGAAGGCAAATAGATAAAGCTCGCAGCTGCTGAGGGAATAAGTCACGACTGGATCTGGTTGAGAAGCGCCTGGAGACAGACCCAAACTTTCTAGAAGGGAAGCTGGCATGTTACAATAGCTGAAGATGTGATTCACTCTGTGAGCCTGCTTGCACCCTTGAATGCTGTACTCCATACCACAGGTGCATTCTCTTCTCTCCACCCTTCATGTTAATTGGAAGCATCCCCCCCGGTTTACTCAGCTCCTAACAGGATGCTTCATACCAAATAATCAATCATAGGAAGGTTCTTAGCCTGTGACGCATCTTAATGTGCTGAGGAATAATTCCTAGCAAAGAAGGGGATACTGACTCATCTGGAAGAACAAACAGTCCGTGGGCATTTAATGCTGTTGATGCTCCTGCTGGTAGTTTTTAAACTTCAGACCTTCACTGTTGCCGCAGGGTAGAAACAGTTGGTGACTCCTCCCCAGAGGAGGGATGAGCTCGGAGTTTAGGCAGTGCTTTGGGACTCTGATGTGCTGCCTTAAGCACATCTTGCCATGCTGAGCCTGACTTTGCTGTCACTGTGACAAAGTCAGTGTGTGTGCTGGTGCCTGCCCTGCCATGAGCCAGCACACCTCTCCCATCAGCCTATGTAATGATGTGGATGAAGAGGCCCATCCTCTCCTGCCACTGAGGCCACCATGCTTGCCAGGGGAATAGAGACAGGGGTGGCAGGGATGGCTGGATTCCCCAGGAAGTGTCTGTCAAAGACAACAGACAAGCCAACCTGCTGCTGCTCTTAGGGTTTTCTAGATGGGTTCAAAGCCTCTGTGTGATTCTGGAGGTAGTAGGAGGGGTATTACTGAGTTTGAGTTTAATGTAGGGTAATGGTAACACACAAGCGCAGAGGAGGACACAGGCTGCACTCTGCTAACACAGACTGTGGGCTTACAGCAAGGCAATGTAGTTGAACTTGCATAGAAATCCTGGGAGCAGGAATGCCCAAGTTTGGCGGCAGCACTGTAAATAGCACAGGGCCTTGTTTTCTTTAGGATTACACGGTGAGGTAAGGAGCTGTGGCAAAACCACAGCCTTCTTGGAGTCTCATTTCAGAGAGGGCACAGTGCAGACCAGCTTTGAAGGGAGGCTGAACTCATTTGAAGGTCTTCTGCCCCACTGAAGTGTCTTTGTTTAGCACATCTTTGGCTGTTGCTGTTCTCTTCCAGACCTGCCTGTATGACAGGTGAGATGGTTTGCTGCAAATCATGTGCTTTGTTCAGGGACCACTGCTACAGAGCTGCTGTGGTGCACATCTCTAGTGCTTTTCATCTTGCTGTCAGCATTAGCTTGCGCTGTAGGACAACTTGAAACCCTAAAAATTACATACATCCTCAAGCAAGCAAACACAGCACTCTGGGGAAAAAGGAAAACAGTAGAGGGAGAGTGGAGATTTACATTGGGGGTTACTTGGTTGTAATAAAACCAGCTGTGGTGTCATTTGTCAGAAGGCTCTTTGGGTGTATTTTTTTTCTATAGGGATGTTAGGTCAGCTTTGTTAAGAAAATGGTTTAAAAGTTAACAAGGTTAACTCTTTTTAATTAAAATTAAGAGTTTAAAGTTAAGAAAATGGCTTTACAATGTACTGTTACAGTTTGGCTCATCAGAACTGGCAAAGGCAGATAAGAGGTCAATGACTTTTTAATGTTTACTTTAGAAAGGAGAGAAGCAGAGCATGTGTTGGTTGCACTGCCAAGGCCTAAGCAAGCGGTGTCACATAGCAGTGGTTGCAGTCAGTCTTAGCTGTACCTGAGCTAGCCTGAAAGAGGACTGGCTCTTGGTCTCTGTTGTTTTCTCTGTTCTCCTGGTCTGCCTGGGTCATCACTCGCTACCTGATGTCAAGGTGACCTGTGTCCAGATAAGTCTTTGCGGTTGCTCCAGTGCAAGCTGGTTGCCATCAGCCTGACAGAATGAGGTTAGGGAACAGCCACAGATGTAGTCAGGAAGAGGGCATGGAACACTCAGAGGGTGCCCCTGTAGCCCAGCTCTGCTGCAGTCTGGAAACTGCTTTGGTTTGGCTTAATTGAGCACTGTAAAGTTAGAGGGAGCTGGTTGATCTGTGCAGCCTTAACAGGGCAAGATTGGCAAAGGTGTGATCCTGGTGTCTAACCATAGGCTGCTGAACTCCTTGTGTGTCCTAAGGGAGAGCATGCCCTCACCTATGGAACTTTGTCTTGTTTCTTGTTTGCCAAATTCTTTCTTGAAGCTCTAGTGCCAATCTGCAGGATATCTGGCTTTTTGCTTGTTTTATAGGTAACACTGGTAAGTCTTACAAGTAATGATGGTAGGTCACTGCAGCCTGTAAACCAGTTCACATCTGAAATTCTCAAACCTGCTGCTTGTTACGTGGTTCACAGTTTACACAGAAGAATCCTTACTTATGTGTGCAGGCAACTGCAATGCAGTGATACTGAATCCAGCTTTGTAGTATACACGTCTGAATTACATCGTCTCCTAAATTCAGGCAGGAATTGTGGATCTGCTTTGTGGCATGCTGCTTTGTTACCACTCCTTGTGCTGTGGATTGGGGTGTCTAAAGAGGTGCTGAGGCTTCAGTGTGTGATTTACATGCGGGAAAGGAAGCAAACCAAATTCTGTCCATTTTCCAGAGTTCATAATTCTCTTGTTTCTTATGCAGGGTGGATCACCAGAATCCAAATGGCTCTCTTGAACAGGCGGTTGGGTTTGCCCTTAACCCATCTAAGCAGTATGGTGATCCAGCGGCACTTGAGGTAATTTTCACATCTTGCTTTTATTTTCCTTGGAGAATTTTCTGATTGAAGGAGGTGCTATTAAGTAGGCCAAGCACAAGATAAAGTGTTTGTGATTCAAAAAGGATAATGTAATAATGATTAACAAATCTCACAGTTTTCCCTTGTTGTAAAGTGAGCCCAAACATAACATAGGCAGGTTCCTGGCAGACTGAACAGGGTCTGAACTCTGCATTTTCATATGGATGTAAGGAGGCTTATAGGCCTTGAGGGCAATGCAGTGGCCTGCAAGCAGAAGTTGGGAGTGCTTGTGTTTTTCAGCCAAGTGCGAATATGCAACAGCCAGACCCTGCTGAATGGAGTGCCAATCACATGTTTAAAATTATTCCAGAGTTTATAATTTCAGGTATTTAGAGTGAAAGTGACCTGAAAAGTTATTTCCTTGTACCTTAACAGTACCCATTTTGTTATTTTTCTTTAGGGCCTTGTTCCAAGCTCAGGGCATTTAAAACTTCTTAAATGTATGGACCTTCTGTTTTACAGTGCCTTGCACAAAGCTTAGAGTCTAATTGCACAGTACATTCAGTGCAGGTATGGGGAATATGTAGCATATAACTATTTAAAGGGTCAGGGGTTTAGTTTAAAAGATGAGAATAGTCATTCTTGTGACTGTGCTCTGGAGAGGGTATTAAAACAATACCCAGAGCTAGGTTTTGTGATAGTCCCAGGAGCTATCTTAAGGAGTACTTAAGTCATACTGGCTTTCTCTGTAAATGCGTTGCATGAGAGCTTTGGCCACTAGATGTTTCTGGGAGCTGTGTAGGCGACAGCCAGGGGGACACAAAGTCCACAAAGGTAAGCAAGATGTCAGCAGTGTTAATGGGGGAACCTTTCCTTTGTGGTGGGATTTTGCTTCAAGACTGTGAAAGAAATGAAAAAAGGGGAAAGAAAAAAGTCCTCTTTGTGCAGTTAATCTTGTCCAGTGGTACCCAGGCAATCAGGCTTATAGTTGTTTCCTACTGCTTCACTGTGCATTTGGCCCATCTTCATCTCCTTCCTGTGCCAACACTCTTGTCCCTTTCCAGACTCCTCCCTTCTGCTTTCCCTGCTGTGCAGCCCCAGCTGACAGGCAGAGGATAGAGTGTGGTATATCACATCCCTGCCAGGGGATGGGAGAGGGTGGCTGCTTGCAGTGGTGAGTGACTTCTGAGAGAGAAGCGAGGTGTTCTCTTGTAGGGGAAAGCTGGGGTAGGCCTCTGCTCTAGGAAGCAAATCTTGAGGGCAGCACTTGACCTCTGCAGCAGTTAAACTAACACAGACTGACCCAGCTGGCCCTCCTTTACTGGATGTAAAAGTGCCTGCTTCAGGTGATGAACATCCACACTGTGTTTGATACACAAGGGGAGGCTTGGTCTTCTTTTAGGTAGCATTGCGATTACACATCCTTCATCTTCTAGAAGGAATGATGATCTCCATTGATTTTTATATACTGTGTACACTTCACTGCAAAACAAGGTGAATGGTTAGGTTGATTCCATATGCTGTTCGTTTGATTAGTTCAGCTGACAGCAGCTTGGCATTCCTGCAGCTGCCTGGCCAGCATGTTTCTGGTACCCCCCTGCAAATCAGTTGTTCACCAGTAGAAAGGTTCTTCCTGCTTTTCTGAAGGTCGCTGTTTGGGCCTCCTTTGAAGGCGAACAACACATCACTTGAATTTTAGCGTACTGGATAAACAAATAGCTGTTCCTGTAAAGGAGGTTGAATTGCTTCTCAGTTTATTCCTGCTGTTCCTAAGCGTAGTCAGAGTCAAATCTAAGAACTTAGTATCGTGCAGTTTATTTCTGTTGTTTCTTACTCCTTATAATCGCACAGAGCAAACAGATACAGAAGAGAATGTGTTTCTCTGGGTTCCTCCCACATGGGGAAGGTGATGATCTGTAAGGTTCTAGCTAGTGGCAGCTTAGCAGCCATAGCAGGACCTCAGGTGTCTCACTGAGAGCAGAATAAGGTGGGAGACCCTTACAGACTTCACTGAAAAGAAGATTGGTCAAAAAAGCCCTTATTGGTGGGGATTGTGCACAAAATTGAAAGAGTCTGACTTGAGTCTGAGCTTCTTGGAGGCTGTTTGTAGCAGAAGCAAGCCCATTTTTTCGCTTGTAATTGAAGTTGAATGAAATCGTCTGCAGTCACTAAAAAGCCCAGTAAGTCCAAGCAGCTGTTCATGCCGTCTTTTAGTCGTGTTTCAAAGTAGAATGGTTGTTATGTTTCACATTTAGCGAAGAGAGTGCAAAGCCTGAAGTAGCATCTGGCTTTCAAAAAGCACATTGAATGCAGTCAGTGTGTCACCCATATGGTATGAATTTGTTGCTGGCGCCTTGTGAGTGGTTTGTGTAATGACAAGATCCTGTGCTGGGTTTGCCCTTGCTCCCAAAGGATTACCGGGAAGATCTGTCTTATTTTTTCCTGTCTTTTGCTAGTATCACTGGAGCATGCCAAGCAATACAGAAGCTCACCCGTGTGCGAGTGGTGGACAACAGCGCCTTGGGGAACACACCGTACCACCGGCCACCAAAATGTATCCACGTGTATAACAAGACTGGGGTTGGCAAAGTAGGAGATAAGATCCTTCTGGCTATTAAAGGAGAAAAGAAGAAGGCTTTAATTGTAGGTCACAAGATGCCTGGTCCCACCATGACACCTAGATTTGATTCCAACAATGTGGTACTCATAGATGACAATGGAAATCCATTAGGGACTAGAATAAAAACACCAGTACCCTATAGCCTGCGACAGAGAGGAGAGTTCTCCAAAATATTGGCCATTGCCCACAACTTTGTATGAAAGATAAGAAAGGTGGCAGGCAATTGTGTTTATGTGCTTTCGTACAGTAGCTGTTCCTTGGTCCTTTTCTAAGAAAGAAAATGGTAAAACGTGAAGAAGTCGAGGTTCATCAAGAGTCTCTTCCTGTGTAAGCACTGCAGGCAACTAACTTAAATGTTGGAATACCTTGTTTTGCTCTAAAAGAAGGTTGATTTATTTCGCAGAACATCTGCAGTGTGTCTGTAGTCATTAAAATGAGAACATGAAAATCCTTCCTGTTTTGTGCTGCTTGTGCTCTCTCTTCTGTATTTCTGCCTTTCCCAGTTCCCCAGGAACAAGGCACGAAGCACAGTCCCTGCTCCAGTGGGGTGTACAAAATGGATTCACATATAAGAGTAGAAGAGTTACATAATGAGCTATTGGTGCCTTGGGCGCTTTCAATAAAAGGAGAAGTTTCTATGTCTTTGCTAAGAAAAGTCTTTAGGAGTAGTCACAACTGGGAGAGCATGATGGTCTACAAACTTTGGGGGTGTGTGATTGAACAGGATATGCCAGAGGTAGGTAAGAAAAGCTAGGAAGGGGAGGCAAATAGGGTAGGTTTGAGATGCAGCCTGTGCTCTCCACTTGACCAACCTGAGGAAATTGTGTTGTCTGAGTAGTACAAGGGCTGGAATCAGAAACTTGGTGCTCATGGCAAGTAAAGGAATACAGGGGGCAGAGCACGCCTACAAATAGTGCTGGGGAAGAGGGATGCAGCCCACAAGAGTTTGGCCAGCTTTGGGCCCCTCAGCCAATTCCTCGCACGTCTAGTGGCTGCTGGCAGTGTCTTGTCCTTCCACATACCCTCCCTGTTGAGCTGGGAAAGCTCCTTACCTTGGCCCTGCATTGCCCCAGTATGAATATCTGAAGACCTCAGTGCTGAGCTATTGCACATTTTAAATAGTTACTTCTGGCAGATGTATCTGCCCCCCACTTCCCCCTGTGGAATCCATATTGCCCATGGTAAAGTTAAGTCCTGAAAGCTTGTTCTCCATGGTTGCAGGTAATACAGATAAGAGATAACTTTGAATTTGAATTCAGTCTTGACCTTTAAGTAATGACACTGTCCCACCCTGTGAACTATAGGGGATCAAACCTGTGTGCTGTCCAGTTTGGTAGGAAAGCAGAAACAGCTGCTGCCAGCAGCATCTTCCTTGACTGCTATTGTCCATGGGCCAGTGGATGCTGGATCTACTGCTCTGAGCCCTGCAGGAATTGCCTTTAAACAGTTGGCATGCTTGCTTTCGTAGGTGTCTGCCCACTAGCCATAACAGCAAAGCAGGTGCTTGTCTGGCTGCTGTCAGTCTTTCCAGTGTATCTGAGTGCAGTCGACTTCCGGGAGGAACTTGCGGTGCTCAGAGGTGATGCTGATGCCATTTAGCTAAGCAGGATGGCGAACAGTGTGTGCAACTGGTGTTGCCTGGCCCCCCTCCCTCCATGGCACGCTTCAACTGCTCGGGCACCGTCTGTTGCTTTTTCCTGTCTGCTTCAATGTGCTCTCATCACGTTGGACTGATCCCGGGGCACGAGTGGCCTCCTCAGCCTCTTGGCGATGCTCGGTTTCCGCCCTGCGGCCGTGGGGCGGGGGCCGGGCCGCGGCCCCTGCTGCGAGCCGCCCGGGCCCTCTAGCGGCGCCCGGCGCGGGGTTGGGGCGGAGGAATGGGGCTGAGCCAGGCACTACCCGAGTCCGCGGGGCCTGAGGGAGCGCTGGGGGCGCGGGTCCCCTCCTGGCCCCGGGGGAGTGCTGTGCGGGGCTGCAGAGCGCTAGATCACCCGAGTTAGGCGAAGGAGTGGGAATGCCAGCTCTGTGCCCTGCCGTCGACGGGGGAATCGACGCAGCCCCCTGGAGGTGTGTGCTAGCTTTTTCATAGCTCGTCCCTCCAGCAGGCTTAAGTGTTGTGAGTGGAAAAATGGTGTATGCTTTTATGCATTATTAGGGAAGGTGTTTATGCCACTTAACAGCTCTGGTCATGCTTTACAAAACCTTCCACAACCTTTGAAAGTCCAAAACCCCAATAAACAGATAAACAAGTACTTTTATATGGGTTGTTTTTTTTTTTTTTATAAGCGAGTCATAAGCCAGTGGACATGTTTGCCATGGCCTTCTTGCAGACAGATGGAACTCAGATATCCTCAATCCTTTGGAGAACAGAAAAGGAAGCTGGCTTCCACTAATGTGAGGCTGGAAAATATACTTTCAAAATATCCTTTGTTTCTGTGTAAAAGCTGTGAGCACAGTGAAAGAGGAGTCCGTCCCAAGCTGGAATACCTTGTAACTCATCTGAAGGGCTGCTTTACTGGGAAGATTTGCTTGGCAACAACTCCGGCCTTGAAGCGTCTCCCAGAAGGACTGAAGGGTCTGCAAACAATCCTTGTTTTTCCTGTTCTGCGTATAAGGGCCATGAGTCTCCTGGGATGCACAGCCCCTGCTGTTTGGATATTAAATATTTCACAGAATATTTGCTAATAACTTTCCAGCATTTTGCTGTGGAAGAGGTCCTGGGGAGAGGGCACAAGAGGAAGCAAGCAAGACAATGCAGCATGCTTGAGATTAAAATGTGAAGCAATGCTTTATTTCTGAGTAAACTGATATGTGGAACTAAATCCTTAACCTTGGAGCTTAATAAGCAGACATGCAGACAGCTGAGCTAAGCATACCCCATAGAGTGTGTCCTGCAGTTTTTACCTGTCTTTCCGTAACGAGGAACGCAGCCTCGGCAGAAATCCCTATCCCACTGCAAATTCCAGGTGCTTCCTGTAGCAGCATCTCTCTGAGGGGAAAAGGCCCAGCTTGTTGATGAGCCCTTAGCCTGCTCCCAGCCATCCCATTGAATTTGGCCCCACCACGCTGCAGGATGGTCAGCCCCTGACTGCCCCAGCACTGCTCTGGCACCCTCCGTCTGTGCTGCACAGGCAGGAGCAGATGGATGGTGCCTTGCCAGTGGCCTAGGCTGATGTAGGTTCTCAGCGCTCTCTTTTTCTTTGAGCACACCCTGTATTCATAGAATCACAGCAGTTTGGGTCGGAGGGGACCTTAAAAGCTCATCCAGTTTCAACTCCCTGCCATGGCCAGGGATACCTTCCACTAGATCAGGTTGTTCCAAGCCCTGTCCAACCTGGCCTTGAATACTGCCAGGTCTTCCCTTTTGTTTCAGCATGGGGAAATACCTGCTTGTTCTCAACTTCCAGCTGGCACAGCACTGCTCTGGACATGCCAGAGCCCTCTGAGCAGCAAGGCAGTGGTGTCCCAGGAGCAGCCGTTGGGTTTCCTGTGCTCCAGTGTGCAGTATCCTCTTTTGGCATCCACGTGAGACTGTGCTTTCCTCAAATGGAAGGCTTTTCCTTGTGATTTCCATCCTGCTAGGAAATCAGATGTGATTTACTCTGTGGGTAGCAATTCTTGCAGGTCCTTTTCTTGAGGGATGGCTGCAGGCTGGTGGGACTATTCCCTTAGAGAAGGGGAGACAAACAAAACAGCACCTACCTCAGTTGCTGTCAGAAGGTCATTCTTTCCCCTGCTTCCTAGTTACGTTTGTTACTCTGCAATTAACAGGATTTTATATAGTAAATGGGGAAATTTCCCAGCATGAGGCAGTGCTTAAGAGGAATTCTCTCATCTCCTGGGCAGCCTCTGGAGGAGCTGCCACCCGCTGCAGAGGGAAAGAGAAGCCAAAGGCACAGCCCTCCCAGGGTCTTCTTGCCCCATTACAAATGTGTCTCCCTGGTCAGCTCTGAGTGGGTCCCTGGATCAGTGTCTGTTCCCATGTGTTTGGATCCAGGGTTTGTGTCAGATGAAGTTCCCAAGAGGGTGCCTGTTCCCCTAGTGAAGGTGAGGACTTTGTGCTCAGACATTCTTCCATAGCAGATGGGGGAAAGGGGTCTTTTTCTAGGTCATCCTGCATGGGTAGGAAGAGATGGCCTTTGGGGAGATGCTTGCCCAGAAAAGATATGTGATGGAGCTCTCTAGTGAGGGCTGGGGTCTGGAAAGATACAGGCAAGCACTGGGGATTAGCTGGCCATGAGAAAGGGTGTCCCCAGAAGGAAGCAGGCGAGACAGATTATCACAGAGGGTTGCAGCAGGGAGCTGATGTCTTCCATCTGCTTGGAGACCGAGGCTGAGAGGCAGGCGGCCCTGTCTTGTGGCCCTGTGCCAGAGGGTGGATGGACCACAGAGCTGGGGGAGGCAGCTAGTGACTTTGGGGGCTGGGAGGGGGGAAGACAGCTGACATCACTCCTGCCAAACCAGGGCTGATGCAGCTGGAGGCTGAGCTTTGGTCCGGATCTGCTGGCAGGGGTGAGGGTAATGAGCTGCACATCCCAGAGCTGGAGCTAGGTGGCAATGTGGGCATGGTGGTGTGCCTGGCAGCCTGCTCCCATAGCCCCCGTGCCACTCACTCGGTGGGCCCCTAAGCCTGATTGACTGAAGAGTCGGAGCCGAAATCTCCCTCCGTCAGCACGTTCTCCAGCCCCGGCCCACAGTAGGGGAGCGGAGCCACGGCTAGTGAGGAGGAAGCCTTTGGAGGGACCCAACGCGACCAGATCCATTGGGGAAAGACCGGGTGAGAGCCAGGGAGCTCTGACCGGGACTGAGCCCTGTCTCCATGAAGTGGTGTTGAGTGGCCGGGCGCAGCAGGGTCACATCTAACCCTGTCCTGTTTTGGTGAGGGTGTACTGGGCTGGGGAAATCAATGGAAAGAGGGCCCTGCGAACAGCACTGTGACTCCCACAGGGCTGTAGCTGCTTGTGGCAGGGAGAAGAGGGACACAGTGCCCTGCCCAGCAGTGGGGTGCTGGCTCTTGGATGGCAGTGGGCTGCAAAGCAGGAAGCAGAGGTGGGCAGTGGGGAGGCACAGCCTGGGTCTCTTGGGAAGCCTGGAGCTCGGCCAATCTCTTGATGCAAAATAACCCCTCAGAATGCATTGAGACCCCCTGCCAGGGCCATTCACCTAGAGGCAGATGCCAAATCCCCTTCCCTGAGGCTTGCCAAGCCTCAGCAGTGAGTGGGGTTCACAGGCTGAGCAGCATTTTCCACCCGGCCACTCGCAGAGAGGCAGTGGGAGGACCCTGCCAAGCCCTTCTGATGAGACAATGGGGGCTGTCATTTTTAGCTGTCTGCTTCTCTTCTGGATGTGGCTGTGCTGCTTAAGATCTGCATCTGACCCATGCTGCTTAAGAGGACTGGGAAACAGCTGGATCTGGGGCCTCACTTGGTTATATCCTGCGACTACTTTCAAGATAGACAAGGGCAGGGTGAGAGTGTCTATCAGGGAGATTGTGTGGGCTGGACGCTTGTACTGAAAAACCCAGTTTCTCAGAAGCTGGAGGGGTTTAAGAGCTGCAGGTGAGGGGAGGACTCTGCCGGGGCAGAGCCCACAGGTAGAAGCTTGTGTGGTCCCTGCCCAAAGGGCTCTCCTGTGAGGGAGCTAACACTTATGACAGCCTTGTCAGCTTATTTTCTGAGTAGTTTCTCCTCCACTGTAAGAAATGGGGTGGTGAATGATACTGAATCTAGTCTTAATGCTGTTGTGTAAATCAGTGGTAGCACCTTGAGTGAGCTAGTGCATGCCGGGCTGGTCAGCTTATCTCAGAAACTGTCAGGGGTAGCGGATGGGAATTTTCCTAGGCTGGTGGCAGATATACCTCTAACAAGAAAACAGAATTGGAAAGCTCAGGAGTGTCTAGCCTGGAGAGAAGGAAGATTAATGAGGGCTCCTGACAGGAGGATAGAAAGAGGGATGAGGAGAAAGCGCATGAGGCACATCCATTCACCCTCTCTGAGTGTGCAGTAGAGGCAACGTTCAATCAAACAGTCTGGTGGGGGAAATAAAATTAGCTTCTTTTATTTCTCCTTTCACCCAAAGCATAAATTGCCCTATGGATTTCATTACTCCAGGGCACCAGCAAGCTTCACTGCTGAACACAGCTCAAAATGAACCTGGACGCTCACCTCCCTGCCAGGAAGGGTGAGCATGCTCAGATGAATAGCACACACACCCTCCCCAAAAGGTTGGGAGGTGATGCGCTCAGCTGTGGTACAAACACCAATGACGGGCTGTCACTTGGGCACCTGAAATACAAGCTTGCTTTGAAAATATCTGAAGGCTATGAACTCCATGAACCTAATATGGTTCTTCAAAACTAAACACTCAAGCCCCAGAATAGAGCATGGACCAAGGCAGCACTTGGGAAGCAAATCCAAGGTCATTTGGTTAAGATTGAACCTTTCTCACTCTAGCTCAAATGGGCTGCTTTTCATAGTTATGGCCTCATAGCACTTGGGTGTAGAGTAAGGGGTGGCACTCATGAGTATCCTCCAAGGCCAGGACCAGGATGTGGTGGTCCCATGGCTCCTGTACAGTGAGGCTATCTCTCTGCTTGCCTGGCAACATGTCGGGGTGAGCGCTGCTGGTGGACGTCCTGTCTTGGGTACTGAGGTGCGTCCAGTGGTGATCCACAGTACCTGTACCCCAGGCTGCCCATGGTGTGTGGGGAGAGGAGGTGAAGCTGCATTCACAGCCCATTAGTTGTTCTTTCGGCCAGAATCTCCCAGGGCAGGAAAAAGAACGAGTCAGGGTCGGGGCATACCAAGGATATTTTCATCTTCCACCCCTTGTTTAGCAGTCCTCCTAGTTGGGGCCATACTCATACCAAAACCAAGGGCAATGCTTTGGTGGGCTTCCTGACTGTTGCTCTAACTCCCCAGTATGAATGTGGATGGTGGCTGACCTTCAGCCCTTGAGAGCTGAAACCTCCCAGGTAGGGTAACATCACCCCGTGACATCTACCCCTGCCCAAAATATGTTATCATGTGTCGTGGTTTAAGCTGTAAATCAGCCACGCAGTTTGTTAACCCACCTCCCCCTCCTAAAAGAGCTGCCGCAGTT
>JANRGW010038553.1:0-19409 GCA_024733675.1 Psilopsiagon aymara | reverse complement strand
GAAGAAATTCTTTACTGTAAGGGTGGTGAGGCACTGGAATGGGTTTCCCAGGGAAGTTGTGAATGCTCCATCGCTGGTGGTGTTCAAGGCCAGGTTGGACAGAGCTTTGGGTGACATGGTTTAGTGTGAGGTGTCCCTGCCCATGGCAGAGGAGTTAGAACTAGATGATCTTAAGGTCCTTTCCGACCCTCACTATTCTATGATTCTGTATAAGGGATAGATAAGTTTCCATGATGGATGATGCTTTAGCCAGTGTAACGGCAAACTATGATATTTCCTTCACCTGTCCAACATGACTTGTTGGGGACTCAGGGCATGATCCAGCTCCTAAAATACAGTTAGATGCTATTTCTTCTCTAACTCCCTTTAGCTACTGTCTCCTGTAAAACAATCCATGGAAACTAGGACGGGGTCCTAAATTTGTCCTGCCTCATGTCAGGAAGCACACTGTGAAAGCCTCTGCTGTCCCTGTGTCTCCCTGCTCCTAACAGTGCAGCTCCATAGCAGAGGTGCAGTGGAGCTGTGCTGGTTTTGTTCAGCCAATGATTTATGTTTATCTTGGTTCACCCTTGCTGTAGTCCTTTTCAAGGTACTTGTTGTGCTCAGTGCTGGAGAAATATCAACAGCAAAACCAAAGAGGGTGGCACAACAGCAAAGCAGCCAAGTGAGAAATCTCCCACTCCAGCTCAAATGTGGCTCATTCTGGCCACTCAGCATCTGTTCTTCTCCCTGGAGCCACGGCTCCTATAACATCAATGTCTATGAAACCTTGAAGTGCCTCCCCTGAAACACAGTGCCTCCTGCACTCAGCAGAGCATGTTCAACTGAATGCAACCCTTTGTCAGATGACTTTAGTAGTGCTGATGGGATTTGGATTTATAATAAGAAGCCAAATATACTGTTGCTCCAGAGTGCTAGTACCAGGAAACAAATGACATAAAAGGAAAGTAATGCACTCCTGTGCCTGTATTCTACCCTTAAAATTAATTCCCTGTAACTGAAACTGATTGTTCACATAAATCTCACCCTGCTTTTAAGCTAGGACACAACCTCAGCTTAATTGATATTTGTGCTTGAAGACAAAAAAATCAATTTGGCACCTCTAAAGAGCCTTTCGGATTTTCACGGAGAAAGACTTTCTGTGGTAAACAAGCTTGTCTTTTTATAGGCTCAGGTCTGTGAATACAATGTGCCTTTGATAGTTACACACATGGGCTTGGAAATAAATACACCTTGTGGATGCATCCTTGCTTTGGTCTCCTTAGTCAAATGCCGAGGCACAAGAAACCTTGCACAGATAGCTCCCAAATTCTTATTTTTGCTGTCTCACTACTCCAGGATATGGTGCCTGTTTACAGTTATTTATCTGTGTGCACAATTAAGTCCTGTGGAGGGTTCTGAAATGTAGGTAGGTCATTTCCATACCTGTTTTATTGTCCTTTAGCCACTGTCCACCCAGTAATAACCTCAGATCCAGGTGAAAGTGCACAAATTAGATGGGAATTTTACCATCAAACCTGCACTGTGGTCACTTCAGCATAAAAAATAATAAAGAAAGCTCAGCCCCATTCCTGAGTGATCAGGCTTGGGATGGGGTTAGCCACATACCCTCACAAGCACATCTTCCCTTAAAGCTCTGAACCAAGGAGGTAGGAGAGCAAGGAGTCTGTGCTAGATTTTGAAGTGAGCTTGTACAGCAGGTTCACTGCACTCATATCATGCCTTGTAACACACAGCGCCTCTATGTCCTACAATTTATGTGCTAAGTATTTCTAATATAGCAAACACATTGATTTCAAGGGCAGTTTGCAAAGCGATGTGACTCTTCAAATGACAGGGAAGGTAAAGCCTGAATGCCCTCTTCTAACCATAGAAGAGCTGCAGTACAGCTGAAGGGTTGAAATCAGTCCAAAAAGGCTGCTGACGCAATGTGTAGTTGAAGGAAAAGATTTTTTTTACACAGTGCTTTAGGAAAACAAACACGTACCTGACATGTAGCTGCATCTTGACTTAAGATACCAAAAGAAAAAGCCTTCTACAGGAAGATGCTCATTATTTTCCCTTCTAAATGACTGAGTGCATAAGAAAGGTGCCAAAAGATGTCCCTGAAGTCTGACAGTCTCTGTGCAACCATAAACCTTCAAGAGCTTGGGAAGCAGCATGGGAACTCTCCTGATGTGAATTTCCGCCTCTTGCTTACACAAGCTGAGCCACCCCTGGGTGTGGGAAATTTGGGTACAGCTGTATCCACCAAGCCACAGCAGGACAAAAGACACAGCACCAACTTGCGACCATCCATGATGTGTGATGGCCAGCACCCTCCCTGGATTTGTCCCATGCCAGCAAGCATTCTCCTTGATGGGCTCAAAGACCAGGGGCTGCTCCCCCCAGGCAAGTTGAACTACATGGACAAAGATGTGCCAATAGTCCTCAGGGCCAGGGAATGCTCCCAGCCTATTTTATTAACTCGTATAGAGGTTATAAAACTTGTATAAAGTCCAGGCTGGTAAATTAAAAATCAGGTCTGAGTTTGAGGTGTGATCCTCGACCACCTGAACTATTTTTTGCTTGGCACAACTTCAAACTATCCTGTCTCCCGTCAATGAAAATGTGTCTGTAAGCCAGCTTCTGTCACCTGGGCTTGGGACCAAAGATCTGTCCCTAGACCTCCTTTATTTGGCAGTTTAAGCCTTGCATATAAACCTGTATTACTGTCCTTTAAAGCCTGCAAGTCGAGGTGAAAACAGGGATGCTTGCTTTGTCACATGTAGTCTTTTGCATGAGGGACAAGCTGGTATAGAGGTTTGTCAGCTAGATGGTCAGTGTTAAAGCACATTTCACATGGCAAAAAGAGGGCATAGAGGTACTCCAGCTGCCTAGCTATGATTCTGAAGGCAGCCCAAGTTTAGAGTGGGGTGTTGACAGCTTCATCTCATGGCTCAGTTAGGGCAGAGTTCAGAAATGAGCAGAGATGTTATTAGGAGAGCCTAAATTCATAAAAAGACTACTCTGAAGGGCATGAAGACAAAAAAGGGACCATGTTTGAGGAAATATGGGGACAAGCCAGTACAGGGTGAGGCAGATGAGACAGAATCAAAGGACTTGAAGATGACCAGGAACCCCAGGAGCAAAGGTAGGAACATGGTGGGATTAGTCTCACCTGAGTGTAGGAGCTGAAAACCAGATGTCTGCATCTGAGCTCACCTTAGTTGCCCCCAACTTCCCTTACAGGCAGTGGTGCACATTACAAGTGATGCCAGAATCAGGAAAATGCCAGACTGAATTGGTGGCATGGTTTAGTGGGAAGTGTCCCTGCCCATGGCAGGGGGGGGGTTGGAACTAGAAGATCTTAAGGTCCTTTCCAACCCTAACTATTCTATGATTCTACAGTTCTATAACTCTGCTGCTTTACAGCTTCAGATGGTTTAAGTTAATCCTGATGTTATTCCATACACAAACTTTTTTAATTTTTCAGTCTGCATTCCTTTAACTGCAGTTAGATGTGTAAGGCCAGTGGCAAGGAACTCCGTCAAAAGGATATTTGCAAGTCAGCTTAGGTTGATGCTGCTGCTCGTTTTCACATTTGACTGGTGAGAAAGAGTTACAGCTTACCTTGTACCGTACCCTTGCAAAACCTTTTTTTACCTCAGTTTCTCATCCTGAAACATTCATGTTCCCCCCATCTTCTGCCACTGTCAACTTGATGTCCATCACTTGGAAGTGTGATAGTGTCTCCTCTTTCTTGTTTCCTCACTGTCCCATCTACTTCATTGGCCAAATTGCATGGCTTAAAAAATTGCAGCCAGCTATCTCTGTCATCAGGGCTTGGCACCTCTGTAAGTATGAAAGGAAATAAAATACTGAGCAATTAGAAGTGAAAATGAAATATGCAGCAGTATGGCAGATCACCACAATGCTGAGGTTCTTGAATCACAGGGGCGTTTTTTTTCTTTGAACCATTCTCATTTCACATCATCTATGTAACTACTCTGTAACCAAGGGCAGTACCGGGACAGCAGCTATTTAACACAACACTGAGTCTTCTCTATAACCTATTATTTTGGATTATCTCCGGCCAGTTTAAGTCACAGCTGATTCAGATCCTGTACATCTCTGCTGCTGAGGATTGCATTCTGATAAAAGGCAACAGGGTAAAAGAAAGAAAGTGGCGTAGGCTGGCTCCTCCATTTACTTAATGTATCCTCAGTAACATTGCCCTGTAATATGCATGTTACCAATCAATACTTGATATAATTTTAGCAAATGGTGCTGGAGCAAGCTCAAAAGCTAAAGCCGATCTTTGTGTAAAACAGGCAGCAGGAATAAATGAAGAGAAAGCTCATGTGGGAAGCAAAGTTGATATGTGACTTGCAAGTCCAACCAGAAAGACAAAGCATCCATGGGAAAAGAGCATTTGTGATGCATGAGTAGGGACTGCAGAGATAGAAAGGGAGTGGTAGGTTTCCAGCTGTAACTGCATCAGCACTTTCTGTGGAAAGAGGTTTTCCACTGCCTGCCCTGAAGTTAGCTGCTGTTATCAGCACTGACAAGACCACAAGCAGGGATAAGGTTAATGACCTGTATCCTAAAATGATGAACACTGGGTCTGCTCTGGTTTGCAGTGGTGGAGGAGATGTGTTCGTATAGCCCTGTTCTGTACTGGAGTGCACTGGCCTAAGTGGCTATGGATGGAGGAAAGCAGTGAAGACAGTAAGACCTTAACTGATCATTTGACTTCTGGGCTGTGATCTAAATCTGCAGCAGGTCTTGACATATCACTTCACAAGTCAACCTTGCAGATCCTTCTGTTTGTGCCTCCCTGAGGCCATGGAAACAGGGCAGTCAGCTCTGCTTTAGAAGTGTTATAGGTCTGAATTCCTTCTGTGCTAAGTTGAAATCCCAGTGTAGAGAGGAAAGATATAACCCAGCTCCACAAAGTAAGGATAGGATACTGCTCTGAGTACTTTCTCTGCCTGTGGATGCACTAAATATATCTCTATGAACTAAGGACAGTAGGACCGTTTTCCATCCTATGTTAGATCAACAAAATGAACAGCTAGTCAACTAATGACTAGCTAGTAGTTGATTAAGTGGCAGCTGATTCTTACAATTTTCTTTCCTTGAATACACGAGATGATGTGAGGGCACTGTGTTGCTCAATGGGAAAAACCTGGTGACTCAGGGTGAGCTTCAGGGAGGAGCAGTGCTACTGGATCACATTCGAGGATCCAGGGTGCAGACAGAGCACAGGCTCAGATCAGGACAGGCACTACTGTGCTAGGTACAAGTGCATGATATACAGCCCCCACAGTCTAGGGGCAGGAGAGTCTGAGCAGAAGCCAAATATATATGTCTTGAGCTTGAGACACTGCAGGACTGCTAATTTTGCCTTCACACAGGTCAGAGTCAGGTTATATTCTTCAGTATTTCTCATAAAACTTTGAAAGCTATTTGTTTCCCAGCACTGAGGATGTTTTTGAAGGAGAATCAGCTTTGATACCTGGCAGCAGGGACCAATATGCAATCAGCATTATGCTAAGTGAAAAGGGGCCTACCACAGCAGCTGCTGTTGAGAGGGAGCTGTCCTATTCACTCAATCCCTTTTGATTCAAAACCTCTTTGGTGGGCAATTTATCTGTGGGATTGAAAGAGGGAAAAGGGCCAAGTAAATGCATGGCTAACTGCTCCTTTGTCTGTATGATGTCCAACATGCAGCAGTTAGATAACACTTCCAGGTAGCAATGAGAGGAACCCAGTGGAAGCGGAAAGTCCTGTTGGGCTCTGTGATTCAGGCTTATGGCTTCAGGTCCTCTTGTCACTGAGATTTTTCCATATGTAAATCTAGAAAGAGCCTCTAGTAAAGGCAGTTTTCATCTCATTATCAATTCAATTTCTGTGATAACCCTGCTAGGGTTCTTAATTTCATGTGTTAAAACAACAAATGAGATGACCCATCTGCAATCTCTAATAAGTACCTTGGGTCAGCGATCATTCATTTGATATAGTGCTTCTCACTTGAAGGACTGAGATGTAAATTTGTGCTCCTAATGGCAAGAGCTGTAAATTAGTTTTATTTCACTGCTAAATCTAGAGGCCTGAAAATTAGGATGACCAGCTCTCAGCTGGGAAGAGGATGTGTCAGCTCAAAGGATTTTCTGCATTAGGCAAATAAGCAGCTCATAATCACCCATTAAATAGTCACAGTGGCTGTCTCCTGACACCTTTTGCTACTCCAAGTTGTGGCTTTCCTGCTGCACTGAACATGGTGAAACTTTTCAAGTCGGATATCTGTTTGTGGGCCAGCAACCCCAGTTCCACTTCTAGTCAAAGAAGAGAAATGAACATCTCCTGCAGGTGCTGCACAGTGATTTCATCTTTTCCTGAAGACTGGCGCGTTCAAAATAGGGATAAACAGAGGAAGTTTAGATTGGATATAAGGAAGTTCTTTACTGCAAGGGTGGTGAAGCACTAGAATGGGCTGCTCAGGGAAGATGTGAATGTTCCATCGCTGGCAGTGTTCAAGGCCGGGTTGGACAGAGCCGTGGGTTACATGGTTTAGTGTGAGCTGTCCCTGCCCATGGCAGGGGGGTTAAAACTAGATGACCTTAAGGTCCTCTCCAGCCCTAACCATTCTATGATTATAAAATTATAAAATAAAATTCTATGATTATAAAATTATAGAATCATAGAATAGTTAGGGTTGGAGAGGACCTTAAGGTCACCTAGTTCCACACCCAATAGTGAATTGCTATGTAAAGCTACATCTTATCTCCTTTTAGTAAGAGAGCTTTATATGCGTAGCTCAGATTTGAACATGTCTATCTTTTAGACATACACGTTTAGATGCGACAAATCCCACCCCAAAATTATCTAGTTGTTTGTTACAGTTGTTTCTTCTGCTAAGTAGTGCTATCACAGTATCACAGAATGGTTGGGGCTGGAAACCACGTCTGGAGACCATCTGGTCCAACTCCTTGCTGAAGCAGGATAACCTAGAGCAGGTTGCAACAATAGTGTCCAGGCAGGTTTTGTATGTCTCCAGAAAGGGAGACTCTGCAACCTCTCTGGAGCCTGTTCCAGAACTCTGTCACCCTCAAATGAAAGTTCTTCCTCATACATCAGATGGAAATTCCTGAGTTTCAGTTTGTGCCCATTGTCCCTAATCCTGTTTCTGGGAACCAATGAAAAGAGTCTGGACCCATCCTCTTGACATCCAACCCTTAAGATGCTTGTATGCACTGATAAGATCCCTCTCAGACTTCTCTCAGCTAAACATGCCCAGCTCTCAGTCTTCACTCACAAGAGAAATGCTCCAGTCCCCCAGACATCTTTCTAGCCCTCTGCTGGACCCTGTCCAGTGACTCCTTGTCTTTCTTGAACTGGAGAGCAAAGAACTGGACACAGTACTCCAGATGTGGCCTCACCAGGGCTGTACAGAGGGGCAGGATCACTTCCCTCAACCTGGTAGCCACTCATTCTAATGCACCCCGAGATACTATTGGCCTCCTTGGCCACAAGAGCACTTTGCCAGTTCATGGTTAACTTGCTGTCCACCAGACACCCTTGTCTTTCTCCACAGAACTGCTTTCCAGCAGGTCAGTTCCCAGCCTGACTGGTAGATGAGGTTACTGCTGCCAAGGTGCAGGACCCTACACTTGCCTTTGTTGAACTTCATTAGGTTTCTCTCCACCCAATTCTCCAGATTACCAGGGTCATGATGAATAGCAGCACAGCCTCCAGCTGCGTCGGCCACTCCTCCCAGTTTCATATTATCAGTGAACTTGCAGAACATAAACTATGTCCTTAATCCAGGTCACTGATGAAGAAGTTGAGTAAGACTAGGCTCCGTACTGACCTGTGGGGAACACCACTAGCTACATGCCTCCAACTAGACTCTGCACTGCTGAGCACAACCCTCTAAGCTCTGCCATTCAACCAGTTCTCAATCCACTTCACTGTCCACTCATCTAACCTGCAATTCCTGAGCTTACCTGTGACAGTGCAAGCAGCTGCTGGTGAAGTCACAGAAACAGTTGAGTGCCTCCTCCTGGGAGAGTGGTGCGTCTCTTGCAGTAATTGCACACATGACTCTTCACCCCAGGGTCACATCCCCACAGGGAGCAGGGACTGCAGCTGGGAGCTCAGTGGCCTGAGCCCTGGGTGGTGAAGCCATGCCCTCTCTTGTACATGTGCATCCTGGCCTAGGGAGCGGGTATGCAGCCCTGCAACATGAGAAACCTAGAGCAGGTCTTCCCTTGGTATCCCATCCCTGAGCAGCCACCCTTCCTTTCTTCAGCCCTGGCAACCCTTTGGGAAGAAGGAGAGAGGTTTGTCCTGGGAAAGAAAGGTGAAATGCCTTTGATGTGGTTAAATGAATGGTCTGTCATCTTGTTCAATAACAAGTCACACAGAAAGTTCTGTAGAAAGCTGAAAATACAGAAAACCACAATACACCCCACTTTCAAATCCTCAAACCCTGTAACTGTGTCAGAATTTTGCAATTATTTACTTTCATGATGTTCACAGTATGGAGTATTGTACAGCAGGCAAAGCACTGCAAACTCAGAGGCTGTCAGTACAGTACCTTCCCATAAGCATAAACGTTAACTTAGAAAGTTGTGGTTTTTTCTTCAACAAAACCCTTTAAAGTTTCACTCTATTAATAGGTATGGAACACTGTCTTCTCTGGCTAAGCTGAGCCTCCCTTTCTGTTCTTTCTTTCTACCTGCATCCTCCACATGTGAAGAAAACTTTGAGAACTATTCTTTGAGAATTCAAGGGGGAGGAAGTAGGAACAGGCTATGATTTGCACAAAATTAGAAGTATTTGTAACACAAGCCAAATGTTCCCACTAAAATGTCCCTTTCCTTCGTGCAAAGAATATCTCAATGAAACATCAGCATACGTACACAAACTAAGAACATTTTCCCAGACTTGCAGTTTGCTTTTCATGACCTAAGCTAATGGTTTGCATTGGTTTTCTGGGTTGTTTTGCATTTTTTTTTCATTTCTCAAGACTGACTGCACAAACTGAAGGCACACTTTCAGCTGACAGTGGAATAAGGATGAATTTTGGGTGTCTTGTAACAGGGAGACTGTTTTCATCCAGTGCCGTACTCACAGTTCAGGTACCCAGAGCAAGAGCAAGCCGAAAGCTCAGGGTTAGGTCACTAGTGGAGAAGGTGCAGGGATGTGTCAGGAAAGGGAGAGTTACTCTGAGCTCAGCACAGTCTATTTTCCCTTCTTCTCTTCCTAACTCTCCTGAAACCTGAACATGACCTCCACCACACCAGGCTATTTTGGATGTGTTTGAGGTGCCCACTGCTCACTGGTATCAGAGAAGCATCAGCAGGAGGGAGGCAGTCATGGTTTTAAGTCAACCTTGCAGCTCATAGAATCACCATAATCACAAAAGTTCCAACCCGAAGGTTGGAAGGGACCTTAAAGATCATCCAGTTCTAACACCTTGCCATGGACAGGGACACCTTCCACTAGACCAGGTTGCTCAAAGCCCCATCCAGCCTGACCTTGAACACTGCCACAGACACAGCTCTCAGAGGAAGGTCTTGACCAAAAATGAGGAGTGTCTTTCAGAGCACACATTACCCAGTAGCTGCTACAGAGATAATGTAGAGACAGGTAGCCAGTGTCAGCAGCTTTGCATGCCCTGTGCTCCCTCCCTGCTCCACCTACCTGGCCTCAGTCTGAGGTCTGAACTAAGATGACACAGACTTAATTGCACATTACCCTTGCGAGCGCAATGTGACACAGAGTAAATCCTTGGCCAGGAGGTGTGGGTGGGTGGGATTGGAGACACTGGTCACACCAAGAGGGGTCACAGGCTTGCTCAACAGCCACCACCTCATCCTTTCTCTCCTTCCAATGGACCAGTAGTGTTTGTGCTGTCCTTTGGCACTCCCAGGGTACATTTCTGAAAGAGCAGTTAGTGGATTTAAATGTCATATAATTATGATAGCTGGAGGTTGCCTGATGGAAATGAAGCATTTCGATTGTCTCAGGGTGGATTTGGTCTAATTATCTCAGATGACACCAGCAAATCAGCTCCTCTTGGAGACATGCTGTTACTGTAGTAACTTGTAAATGAATATTGGATGATGAGTTATTAGAGGCAGCCTGAACTGGTAAATTTATGAGCACAGTGGGCAATCATTTCTTCTTTCTTTTTTTTTTTTTTTATTCTTTTCCATATTAATTTCCTTTCTGGTATGAATGTAAAACACAAATCAATGGGTCAGATATAGGGCTCTTGTGAACTTCGCCTCCCCTATCAGACAGAGCAGATGCAGCTTGGAACTACTTTATCACTTTGTTTTTAATTAAAGCCTATAATGGGTTTGCACTTTATCCAAAATACAAAGTGGATAAAGGATGCAGTGAATCTTCAGATAATGCTACATTTTGTATTATCTCTTTTTACATATGCAGGCCATTCACTATGTCACCTAGCTCCACAACCAGCATTGCCTCATGCATGATCTGGTGATAAACAGTGGTTATACCGTGCCCTTCTGAAGCAAAGGTTGATAGTGTGTGCCTTAGCTTCCAATACTTGCCTTGTGTGGCCAAAGGGGATGATATTTAGAGGCATCATCCTTGCTCAGAACAAGGTGTAAAGTCGTCTTCTAGTCCAAAGAGAAGAGGGTAAATGACTCCATGCCCCAGTGCATCAGCAGTTGCAATGCAACATCAGATATTTTGCACTATGGTTTGTTGTCACTGTATAGTGCCCAGTCCTAAAGTGCAGCAAAGAAAATTCAAGTTGAAAATCAGGTTCCGGGCGCACGTCCCACCTTTCATTCCAGCTTCTTCCACACCTGTAATTGCTTTAGCTCTTCTGTAAGTCTGCCAGGAGGAGGATCAGGCTCTCCCAGAACTGAACCAGAGATGTCAGACTCTCTTCCCTTGTCCACCAACACTGTACCCTCTATTTTCATAGAAGGCCACCAAATTTGTGAGGCACAATTTTCCCTCAGTGAAACCACCTTGGCTCTTACCAATGACCTCCTTATTTTCCATGTGCCTAAGCATGGTTTCCAGGATGATCTCTGTAATCTTGCCGGGCACCAAGGTGAGACTGACTGTTGTCTCCAGGTCTTCCTTTTTCTCCTTTTTAAAAATGAGGGTTATGTTTCTCCTTTTTCAGTCAGTAGGAACTTCACTGGACTGCCATGACTTCTCAAATATGATGGATAGCGGCTTAGCGACTTCGTCTGCCAGTTACCTCAGGACCCACAAACACACTTCATCAGGTCCCATGGACTTGTGCATCTTCAGGTTCCTTAGAGGATCTCAAACCTGATCTTACCCTAAAGCAGGTGCTTCTTAATTCTTCCAGTCCCTGCCTTTGCTTTCTGCAACTTGCATGGTGTGGCTGGAGCACTCGTCAGTGAAGACTGAGGCAAAAAAATCAGTGAGTACCTCAATCTTCTCCATATCCTGGGTAACCAGATCTCCCATTTCCTCATGGAAAGGGACAACACTTTCCCTAGCCTTCTTTTTACCACTGACATACCTATAGAAGCTTTTCTTGTTGCCCTTGACATCCCTGGCCAGATTTAATTCTATCAGGACTTTAGCTGTTTGTATATTCGTACTTGTTAAGTCCTTGAAGCAGGCACAAGACAGTTACCACAGAGTATGTGATGTATATCAACTTGTCAACCTGCCAGACCTCTGCAGGTCCAGATGCTTCCATTTCATCCATTTCATCTCTATGCTTTTCATTTGTTTTGGCTAGCAAATAACCGTGCCAGATGCCCCACGGGAATTGCCCATGTGCATGGTTTTGTTTGTATCTACTCCAAGTGTTTTGTTTCTCAAAGAAAGAAAAGAAAGTGATCTTGGGTAAGATCCAGTGAACACAGCAGGTAAACAAGGATTTGTCTGGTTTTCCATGACCCATCTGCAGCTTTGGCTGAGGGTCAGCAAGGTGGTCTAAGCACTAGAGGTTTCAGGGGCCTCTCACCTGGACTGGGAATGGTCCACCAAACTTGGGTTTAAAGCAGGAGAGCTGAAGAGCATGATCTGCCACTGTCTACAGCTGGATCCCTCTCAGAAAGTACCTATGAGACTGAAACACTTTAGTATAGATCCTGTTTATATTTCATTATAATTACAAAGTTTTCAATATATTGAAGAACATCAAGTTTCTTGATTTTTTTTGCTTGCACTTGGAGTCTGAATGACAGTTTATGTTGACTTCTGAAAAGCAAGAGTTTTAATTTGAGAATAATGTCTTTCCACATGGGATACATTTAAAATGCTGCAACATTTTGCTATGTCTCCCACAAAAAGAATTTATTTTTCTTCCACAATACTTCTAAAAATATATAGCCTCATCTAAATTTCAGGGTCCTCTGGCAGAGAGCAATGTGGATGTGTATTAAAGCAGCATTTTCTCTGCATACTCTGAGGTTTGTAATTAGCATGAGAACAACCATTAACACATCCCATGCGCTGTATAACCGAGTTACGCCTGATTATGTTGCAAAGTGAGATGAGCAAAATGAGCTTGAAGTTGTCCTCTCTCTGCCATTTGATAGAAGGGAAAACAAATCCTACCACCACCAAAGCTGCAACTAATACTCAGTGCTTAAGAAATTCAACTGATGCATTCATAATGAACAGGATTTTGTGTAATTAAAATTTTAAATAAATCCCCAACATGAGCCCTGGCTTGGACTTCTTAATTTCAGATGTGGAAGTACAGGTTTTGACAAAATACACTGAGGGTTTGGGGTTTTTTTCCTTCTCTTTTCTTTCATCTGAGAGATTTCCAAAATCTCATTAGCATACTAAAAAATAGCAGGAGAGAAATTAAATGAAGACCAGGATTAAAAGACTCACTACTTTCTTCATGTCACCTTTATAGTTCTTTTGAGCATCTGTCCCAGAAGTGGGTGTAAGTAACGTGGAGGTGGATGTTAGTGGGTGGCAAAGCTTTTATGAGGCAGAAAGAAGCTGAGAATTAGAAAATTATTGGAGGCAGTTTCCATACAGATGAGGAGAAGTAATCAGACACTGAGAAATCAAGAAGAGAAGAATACAGTAAGAAAACTGAATAAATGGCACATTTCACTGGCAAAGAAAATGCCAATTTGTTTCAACAGAAACTATGAAATTTGCGATGGAGCTCTCACTCAAAGCATCCCACAGCTGCAGGCATGGTCCCTCCTTGCCTGTGGAAATCTTTCTGTCAAAGCTAAAAATCCACCAAGTTCTCATGGCACATTTCCAGGCTGCTCACCTACCTACAGCGTGAGTGCATCCCTCTCTGTCCCTTGTCGCACATAGGGCGGTGGAGATGAGATGAATGATGGCATGTTTCCAAGGAGGTCCTATAGCTGGGAGGAAGGCCATGCGACCATGCTGCCCTGAAGTGCTGGACTCCATTCATGCCTCTGCCTGAAAAGCCCTGTATGACACTGGAGAGTCACTTACAGCAAGCTGTTCACGGATGGCTTCAGTCAGTCGATCTCTGCTCCTGAGTTGCTCAATCTGAAGTCTTAGACCTGCTTTGTGGATAGTTTAATCACTCATAGCTGCAACTGAGGTTAATGGAGGTTGGATTTTGAAAATATCAAGTGCTCCAGGAGGCAATTCTGCTATGAAAAAACAGGGACTGTGTGATAAAAGCTGGACAGCAAAATATGGCCAGAACACTTAGATCTTTAGTCTCCTTATGCCTTGACTCCTTGACCGTAAACAGAGAAATAATGCTGCCATTGTACTTTAGCTCAAGACCATATGTATCAGCTGACAGATGCCAGTGATGCACAGACAGTCACAGCAATGAGACTCATAGAAGAAAAAATACCTAAATTAACTCAGAGGCAGTTTGGGAAAAAATACACAGTCCCAAATTTGGGACTGTTTTCCCAAGGACGATGAAAATAAGCTCATCATCAAAATGTATGGGCCTCCATCCCCCAAGGTCCCACTATTTTTTAAATACAAAAAGTGCCAGAATTACTTAATCTGGAACAAACAGTGAGTTTCCCATCTTCACTACTCTCAGAAACATTTGAAGCAGACCTGTAAATGTTACTAGTCTATACATAAACACATGTATGTGTGTTTACATAGGTATATGTATAGTTTAATATGTATTTTAAAGTCAGGTGTTATCACAAACAACATAAGCTTTACAAAGTTGCACACAATAGGAAACTGGATCTCAGAGTGGGGTCAGCTATAGCAAGAGCTAGCACAAGGCAATGTTAGCACAGGTAGTGGGCTGGTAACAGGGCGATGAGCGCCACCCTTTTCAACCCCTGGCTCCCACCAAAGGTCACAGCTGCCGTGAACATAAAGAGCTCCAATCAACCCTCCTGTAATCCAGCCAAGAAAGCGGTGGCTGAGGGTAGGAAGAGTTTGGATCCACAGAGGGAGAAGATATGGGTTCCCTCTCCAGAGGAGGATAAAGTTGCAATGTCTCATGGTGTACTAAAGCTGGACCTGGGTGGCAGGGAATCACTGCTGGTTTGGGCTGGCTAGTGTGCCCAATGGCTTGGGTTTCATCTCTGCTATTTTTTTGCATGACCTTGCTCAGAAGCCCCATCACAGAATCGTAAAATGGTTAGGATTAGATAGGACCTGAAAATAACCTAGTTTCAATGCCCCTGCCTTGGGCAGCTACACATTCCAATAGACTGGATTGCCCAAAGCCCCATCAAGCCTGGCCTTGGCCTTCAGGCTACACTGTTGACTTCCCCAAGCAAACAGCCTAGGCCATGGGTGAATTAATGAGAGTTTGCAATGCTGTGTGTAATCACTGGATAAAATGCAATTGCATAGGTGTGAAGTGTCTGGAAAAGGGTGATAATTCCCAGCACCTGCTTTGCTGTCAGAAACCCTCATTGACTGGGCAGTGAACCAGTCCTTGTCCTCACTCCTTGGGATGTTCTTGACACGCACTGGCATTGTTCACAGACATGTAAAAGGCTGATTTTTTTACACATTATGTGTGTTACTGTAAGTAAAAAAATGAATGAGGCATCCAGACTCCTAATATAACACTGGGAAAAGCAGGAAAGTGCAAGAAGGTGACATTTAATCTTCATTCTGAAGACCTGCACAGCATTTATTCTTCCACAATGCAGCAGTGCTACTCTCCCTCCTTTTAGTCTGGGTCATCAGGGTCAAGGTCTTCTTCCCTGGGGTGGAAGAACTGGATTTAATACTGGATTCAAACCTCCCTGACCCTGGGGAGTTTGCAGTGAGCAAATTCCCCCTTTGCCGAAAGCAAATTCCTGGCTTGCAAATTGAGAGTGCAAGCCAATGTGGGGCATTCGGCTGCTGGGCAGCAGCCCCCTTTGTTCTCCCATTTGAAGCTGCACTAATGTGCAGCAGAGAAGCAAGGCTTGAGGGATCACAGTGTAGCAGATGCCTGCACCCCACAGGGCTGGGAGCTCAGGTAGCAGAGGTGCACTGTGGGTTGGTGCCTCTGTTTCCGCTATTTTTGCAGTAGTTGACCTGAAGTATTTGCTAGCTAAGATACAAAAGCATGAGGAGCAGTACCAAATTCCTCTCTCCTGGCTGGGTGCCACAGCTTTGCAGCTGCAGAGATATGCTTGTGTCTTCTCTACCTCTTGGTGATATTTAAGCTCTCTACTTCTTGCACCTATACTTTGACCTTCCCGTGGGTTTTTATGAACTTACTGTGACTGAAGGTGTAATAGTGGTAAGGAGCGCCATATGAACAGGCATCCATTTCTTTCCACATGGACTGTCCTGTCTCCAGTGCAGCAGGAGAAGCCCGTAGTTGTATAACAATCTCCTGACCAAAATCGGGGTGTGCCCTTCTGCTCATTGCCCTTCTGCTCATTGTCTAGAAACCAGTAAAACCTCTGTGGGTCTGCCCCAAGCATGGGTTTGGTCCTGGGTGCATGTAGAGGGCAGTGTCCAGGGGAATGATCCTTCGGCATCTCTTGGGCACTCTGGTGCCCTGCATGGGCTGTAAAAGGAGCTGATGTGCTTCCTCCTCAGATACCACCTTAGAACGTCTGGACAGACAAGTCACACCTAGAGCAGATCGATGCATTTTTAGCAGAAAGTCTGTAGAAAGGCTGGAGCAGGACTCAGAAGCCCTATGTCCCAGTCCAAACATAACCTTTGTTTTTAATAAGAAAAGCACCGTGTGTTTATAAATTGCTCTTTTCCAAATGACTTGTTCTTAAAAAGAGTTACACTGTAATAAGCTGCATCATTAAAAAGACATTTTCCTATGAGTGGCAGAGCCTGGTTTCCTGTGGTTTGGAGTCTTGTGGTGGGATTATCTTGTGTCTAATGAGGAGCACTGTGGCTGAAGCCTTTTCTCCTGTTCATAAAGACGCTGTCTCACGTGGGTTCACTGGTGTCTATAATACATTTGGAATGAAACCGCTGTTGTTTAGGTTCTCTCTTCTCTGGCAATGCAATGTCACCCATGTGGCAAGCTGTTCCTTCCTGGAGACACAAAGGGGTCATATTTCTCTACCCTGATGCCTCTTCTCACAGAACCAGTTAAAAATGCCTTTGAGACTTCTACCACACAGATAAATTTGACTGATATTGGCTAAAAGATAACTGAGCATAATACTGGACTGACAAAATACAATAAACCTAATTTTATTAGGTATTTGAGCAATAAATGATGGAAAGTAAATACTGGAGCAGATTAAACACAGAAAAAAATGTTTATAAATATTTATTCAAGCTTTTAAGTGCACTCAAGATGACCATTTTATGCCCCTTTTGCATTTAAATTTTAAAGGTTTGATTCATAGCCACATGAAACAGCAACAAGGGAACAGGAACCTCAGTAGTTACACTCATACATTGAAAGTAAAAGAATATTTTTTTGTGAGACTTTTTTCACAGGTATCAGTATTTTGTAAACTTTCTTTTGGAATATCACAAAATCTAGAATTTAGAAGTAGGAATTTGAATAATTCAGAAAACAGAATTTGAAGTTGATTCTTACCAATTCAGAGAATAAAAAGGGATTATGCGGTATCTGATGGATTTCCAGAATTTTCAATAAACCTGAACTGAACAAAGTCAGACCAAAAATCCTTTGCTGAAGTCATTCATGGAAATTTTTCAAAAATGTGAGATGTGAAAGGGAATTCTCAATTATTTGCGCACACACATGCATACAAAAAATAATCAAAAATTCAGGAAAGAAGAAAGATACATTGAAAAAATTCCTCATTGTAATTTATTTTCCCAGTTTCTAAGCCATAGAAAAGTGCTTGTCATAGAGTTGTTTTTGGAGGTACTTGCATTTTCTTACCTTGGATATAGTTTAGATGGGTGAGCTACCATTGCTCTCCATGCTTATCAAATTAGGAGAATGGATTTTTAAATTCAATTACATCCTCAGTGAAAATGTTTTCTCTGACTCTGGTAATCTTTGGAGAAGAATTATACACAGTGTATAAAGCTTCACATTTCAAAAACCTAATTTTGAATGTTATTCAAGAGGTTAATTTAAGATTCATCTTCCTAAAGAGGAGTTAAATAAAATTGATAGAAAGATGGAACTTGTTGAGTGGTTGAGAGGTTTATCAGCATGTGAGTATGAGTTCATTAGTTTTAATTAGTATAATCACTAATGTTGCATTAACAGTTTGGTGAGAGAAAGTAATTGCTCACACCCACTGTATTAGATTGGGAGATAAGAATTCGTTTTATGAGGCAATTAGCATTTAAGGGATTTTTTTTTAAAAGGCTTTTACGATCAGCTATTGCAGTCACCTCCTTCACCAAAAAGAGTTTAAATTAGCCATAACTTTCATCCTAATGAGATGCAAAAATTAATGTAGAATTAAGTGTGAACCAGCAATCCCACCGTGATAAGCAGGCAGCTAAAGCCACAAACCTCAATTAGTTTATAATGACCTGTTTTATTTCCCAGACAATGATAGTAGTTTATCTGTCCTCAATTCATTATCTTCTTGGAAAGTTTATATTTCTGAATTTTATACTGCAAAACAAAAAAATATGAGGAAAGGAAAAGTAGAACAGCATAATTCTCTAAAGAAAAAGCTGCAAGGTTCAATAACAGATCTTAATAGTCTATCATTCTTTATATCAAATGTCAGAGGAAAAAGAAACGTCTCCCTTTGACACTCAGTGCCTTGGGAAAAACCAAGAATTTCACAGCAGTAGCAATCACAACCCCGCTCTGCCCATCTCATTCCTTGGCAGATAATGACAAAATGAAAGTGAAGATCCAGGACTTTGTCATCCTGTTTGGCAAGGAAGCCCTAGTCATCTGAGAATTAGGATAGCTGACCCAAGAGATTGCCTTCCAAAACATCTTGGAAGGCCAAAGTGCAAGTTCTGGTGGGAAAAAATGCTTGTAGTACGTGTTTGCTCTTATGTCAAAGCTTAATGAAGGACATCATGGTATCCATAGAGAAATGAGACAACACACCATTTGCAACATATCTGGCACATATTATACGTGATTATGCTTGCTTCTGGTTAAAATAAATCTCTATTCAAGAAGAGCTGAAAAAAAAAAGCTCAAATCTGCTATTACATGGACGTGTCACGGAGAAGAACAACTGTTAGATGTTAGAACCATACTGTTGTTCCTGTAATTTTTGGTATATATGTTAAAATGAGCACATGTGGGGCAACAGACAAGGAATTACATGAATATTCCTGAAACATATGCTAAAGCAAAATGTACTTATATATGCATGTACTTTTAATGCTTATACCCTTTATAAACATCTCCCAAGGATTTCAGGAAGAGGTAATGTCCTCCTACATTTAATCATCTAGAATTTAAGTAGAAATGGACAGATTGGATCTCAGCCATGCTGACAGCAGCCACTGCTACCTTATAAGGTGGATTACTCTAGCTAAGATCTGAATCCACCACTAGGAAGGTCTGCCTACCTCTGTTGACAGCAGAAGCAGTTCATGGTAACCATGTTTCTGTCTCTTGTGACTGAAGTAAACACTTAGAATTGGGTAAGATGAATCATGACTGACATGCCTGTGCCTTAGGGTTTGCCTATGCACAGGGTTATTGTGGAGAGCCATTACTTTTCCTGAATAGCATTACATGAGGGTACACTTTTGGTGGAATAAGACTCATTCCTCTTCTATAATATCTGCCTGACAGGGGCAGACTAGTTTGTTTCCTGGTTCTTATTGCCCTGGGTTCACCGGTAGCAGCCATTTTTCGCCTCCTTAGTAGCTGGTCAGTGCTGTGGTTTTGACTTGCAGCCTGAGAACAGCGCAGATAGCGCCCATGTTTTTAGTTGCTGCTCAGTAAAGTTTGCACTGACCAAGGACTTTCTGAGTCTCGCACTCTGCCAGGGAGGAGGGGAAGCTGGGAGGAAGCAGAGACAGGACACCTGACCCAAACTGACCAAAGAGGTATTCCA
>JANRGW010038552.1:0-45894 GCA_024733675.1 Psilopsiagon aymara | reverse complement strand
AGACCAAACATCACTAAGCCATAACTAAAAACATTGGTGTTATCAGCACTGTTCTCAGGCCACAAGTCAAAAACACAACTCTGCACCAGCTACTAAGAAGGAGAAAAAATGACTGCTGCTGCTGAACCCATGACACAGATGTACTCTCAGAAAACATCTACAGATAAAATCAGCAAGCAAACAGTGCAACTGTCAGCAAACAGTTTAAATGTATATATACATTGCAGGAGAGGTAAGAGGAAAAGAGGCCAGTCTGGGCCAGTTCTTAACGTAGACAAGATGGTAACAAACCCATAAAGAAGTGTTGTCAGGGGGAAGTAGGATCTGCATGTTTCTTGTTTAGTCTTCCCCCAGATCCTGGGCAAATACTCAGTGCAATTTAACAGTGCAGGTTTGAAGGTAAAAAGAGAGAGCTGATGTGCCTGCTTGTAGGTTTGTAACTTGGGTAAAGCTCAGCTTGGAAATTTTGAGGAATGTCATGAAACAGTCTTTGAATCACTGATCCTTGTAGTGGGAGAAAAAGGACAGTGATGGAGTCAGGGAATCATGGATGAGCTGACTCCAGTCCCTGAGAAAACTGCAGGAGTTCTTAGATAATTGATTCAATATTTGGCAGCTGGAGAACAACAAAGTGGCAAAAAAACACCTACATGACTCACTGGGCATAGTTCTCAACAAACCAACCTAATTTTTGTCTCTGACCAGGAAGCTGGCTTTGGTGACTAAGGTATCAAGATTTGTCATCTAGCCAAGAGCCACAGGCACATGGTCCACACCTCAATGCCGAGGGCATTGGAAACTTTGGGAATCTTCCACAGATGGCAGAGGACTGGAGCTCCTCATGGTTCCCTGGCCCCATGGTGGGATAGGTCCAGGCTGAAGTCCCAGATGTATGACAGGGGGACATAGAGCTGTTGACATCCTCCCATGCCCAGGTTCTTTCTGGACTATATTATCTGTGATGAAAGAGATAATTACTCCCTGTCTCAGTGATGAAAAAGCCACAGCCATAATGCTATGCCCATATCTGCACTCTGCACTTAAGGAAATCAGGGATGAACCAGATATGAAGCAGAGAGGAGAGGGAGTGACATAACCAGATGGTTAGAAAAGACAGTCTGAGGAAGAGCTTGGAGGAACTGGAATTGTTTGGTCTAGAAACAAAAAGCATAAAGGAACTCCAGTGAAGGCTGCTAGGGATGAGTGCAAGCAATTGATTTCTTTGTCCACTGCCACCTGGAAAAGCAGAAACCAACATAATTTAGCATTTTGGAGAATATGCAGTGTACCAGAACACCTGGGACTGGCTTAAGGGTGGTGGGATTGTCTTTCTGATGGTCAAACTTGTCATGGATGAGCTGTTTAACCTGACCACGGAACAGGGAAAGAAGCTGGGTGGCTTCCCAAAGCCTCCTCCAGTTCATCCAATTCTCCATAGCTGTCATTTCATAATAAATCTAGGAAGCCATCTCAGGACTTATCTTTCCTCTAGTTCAATGCAATGTCTTAATCACAAAACCAATCCTGTGCTATTTACTCTTCTGTAAAGTGCAGTTTGCTTTTCTGCGAATTGAAGTGTCCCATTTAATCCTATGAAACCCTCACTTGCTTTGTTCAAACTGATACGGGGAAGGGAAATAAAAGAAGGATTTCCTGCAGATTCTCATTCAGATTTCAAAATTAATTCTCTTCCACCATTGTAGTGTTCATTTTTCTGAAGCAGCTGGGCAGCAAATTTCATTTACACAAGACATTTGTTGCTAGACAGGTTCAAGTGTTATTTACCACACACATGAAATGAGAAGCAAATGATATGAGAATCGCTCCTCTGGTCAGGAAGCAGGAAAAGAAGTAGCTGAGCACCACATAAGCAATGTCAATGGCTCAGTTCAACAGGACCTACAAAAAATATCCATGATGAAACTGCTGAAATAAGAAAGCATTCCTGCCCCAGATAGCAAATACTTTTGGATTTGCAAATGGTTGCAAGGAAAGTTTGTCACTTCCCATGAGGAGAAATTGTCAGGCCCAGGAGAGCATATTTGATGTATTATTCATATGAAATTATATGCTGAAGACTAGTCAAAATCCAGCAGCAACAAACAGGGGTCAGCAAAAAACAAATAGATCTGCAATAAATTGGTTTCAACTGTTTTAATGCATCCAGCTTATAGCTCATTTTATTCATTAGTCCTGGGTTTCTTGAATGTTCCTGTGGCAGGATCGAGGTTACTTCTGAAGATTTCAGAACCAGCATTGCTCACAGTCTCAGCAGGGTTCAGCTTTGTAAACACAGCAGATTAGATTTAGGGCTTTTGAACAGAAATAAATAGGGAAACCCACAAGGACATTGCTCAGTTTTCAAAGTGTAGCTGCACTTTCAAGGCTGACCCAGTACTGTCATTTTGAGGCTGTTTGAGCAACCACTGGAAAATAAAAGAGCACTAAAAATAGCCAACACAGGCTCATTAGCTCTTTAATTACACATCGGTTTCTCCTCTTTCATCTACACTTGTAACTTTGTCCTATGATCTCACTACTGATATTGATTGGGGAATGCCAGGAGCTGCAGCAGTCTCATGGACATTGCTATGATTCACTGCTGGTCCATCTTCCAATCTGTCTGTTTTCCACAGGTTGGAAGGATGGGATTCCCCCATGAAGCCTGTGATAAGACAAGCATCAAGGAAAACATGGGGAAAAGAGTGGGAAGTGACAGTAACAGCCTCTGAAGTGCTCAGAGCCTATTCCAGCACGTGAAATACAGATGCGTCTTCAATAGGAGGCATGTGTTAAAGAAGCAACCATGAGGCCATCTAGACTGATACCCATAAAGCTTAGGTTACAGCAGTGCCCACATTACCAGGGACAACTCTAGTTTAAAAACCAATTCAACAGGTATTGCTAAATAGTATGTATGCAGCATATTCCGTAATTGTGGACCACAGGATTGTGGACTGGGCGAGGCAGAGGATGTGTGTAGGCTGTGTCCTGCTGCATCACTTAGACTTACTAACTGCACCAATGCTACTGTAGTAACCTGGGCCCACGTTCTGAGAAGCTTTTGTTCCCACTTGTCAATTGTCAGCATGGACCTCGCCCTGGTTTTGGTCCAGACCAACCAGCACTGATCTTCCTGAGCATAGTTCAGGAGTTAGCAGAGGTCACGAATTATTCCGAAGAGCACAACTTAGGGCAGTGGTGTAAAAATCTGTCATGGATTCTATCACCAACACAAGTCCTCTTGTGCTGAAAATCCCATCTCCCTCCTGGTGGGGAGCAGAGGAAGATGTCCCACAACAGCCAGCGTTTCCTGCACTGAGTTACAACAACCCCAGAAGAAATGGTTTCCCTCTATGCCTCTCCTTAGAAGAAGTCAGCCTCTCCTGGAACATAGCTTTTCTTGCTGTGACCTAGTTTCTCTGATGCTAAAGGACTCCAGCACACATAGAAATCCCCTTTTAGGAGAGCAATCTGTAAGTCTCATTCTTCTGTCTTATAGAGTCATGATGAGTGTGCGCTCAAACTGAGCAACCTGATCTGGACAGGTTTACAAGCGCAATCTTGAGTGCACTTTTAGAGCAGGTCAGCTGGAAATGTCCCACATAATCCTTGGACCTGGCTCAGGAGTTAGAGTAGACCACTCCCAATAGGTGATTTGGATGTGATCACCCTATTCTGGAGGATGAAGATGTTTGGTAGCATAGACCTGGCCAGACAGTGCCTTAGAGCCAAGGATGGAGTCAGCATTTACCTCACAGTCACAAACAGATTTGCTCTTCATGCAATACCAACCTCCAGCAACAATACAGAGTCTTCACGAGCAAGTTTCTCTCCTCACAAGTGACATATCCTCAGTGCCCTTAGGCAAGAGTTACCATTGCATGATGGACCTGCATCTGAAGGATGGCTTGCATAGCCACTTCATACTCAGGCTTTCTCTATGAATAGGTGGATGAAGGGGTCAGTTACCTTTAACTGGGCTTGAACATGTATTTGGGTTCAGCATGGGTTTGGGAGAGGTACTCAATAGGAAGCACAAACTGAAGCCAGAAAACTGGAGCAGAGAAGCCCAAGCACAGCTTATCAGCAGCAATAGAGATGCGTCCCTCCATGTGTGTGGTGGGTTTATGCACCATCCTGGACAGGGGGTGGAGGAGCAGGAGGTGACAAAGAAAGCGAATGTGGAAAATATATGTTAAATTTGTGGGTTTGGTGGAGGAGACAGTCAATCCTTACATACAGGTTGAGTGAGTGGGGATGAGGAGGGACAGGACAGGTATGAGGCACTTGGTCCCTGTGTGAGTAGGCTCACCTGGGAGCCTCAATGCAGGAACCAAACCACTGCCGGAGGATGCAAACTGCTTCCCTTGCAGTGGTGCACACAGGAGACATGGTGTGGTTGTGCAATCCCCTATCTGGACGCTCCACAGGGAGGTCATATCTCCTGGAGACAGCAGGAGACAATTAGATTTTCAGCTGCATGGTAGTTACTCTAACCCTGGACCATCCCTACCCCCAGGTCTTCTGCTCTCTCAGGCTACCTCATCCTGTGGTTTTATCCAGTACCCATTTGGTTTTCCTGGAGCATTCTGCTAAAGGCATACTCTTGCTCTTGTTTTAAACAAACTCAGGTTTGCCAGGGTCTGAAATGCTGCAGATCTGCTTTTGGTTTTGTAGGTTCTGTGTCCAGCGTGGAGTGGAAAGGAAAGAATAAAATGACACAGCACACTGCAAACATGTTATTAAAATGAACTTTATATTATCTCAGTTGAGTCAATACATTATAATGTATTAAAATGGAAAGGTACAAAATTGAAATAAATACTTTCTGATTCATGTATAAATCTTTTGTCAAGATGACATTTTGTTTGTTTTTTCATCAGTACATGTTTCAATAAAACATTTAAAATGACAAAGTATCATTTAAAACATGGTTCATGGAAGAAAAGGTTGAAATCAAACAACTTTTGGCTTGTTTTGGCATGAGATCTTGACACAATCTGGGTTCCCCAAAACCACGTAAATGGTGGTAAAATATAAATGCTCAAACTTATTTAAAAAAATAAACAGGCTTTACAAAACCCTCTGATCCTTGACTTAGCCACTTTTCTGTATAGTCTGCACTTACGATATATACATTCATTATTGTCCAAGGGAAGACAGCCACTGACGTTCATTTAAAGAGCTTGGTGGAGAGGCCTAACAAACATTATGCAGCTGACTACAATGAACATGGTTTAAAAAATTCCTGACAGTGCAAAAACCAGCTCAGAAATCAAAGCGTACAAATGGGACAAGGAAGAGGCAAGTGCATGAGCCCAGATCTGATGCAAAGCTCTTGGCGTGTTGGCCAGGTCTAACAAAACAGCTTTTGCCATGATAAGCCAAGCTGGTTAGCTCCTCCTGCAAAGGTCTCCCAAACATGGGCTTGCAGATCAGCCTGTTTGCTGACACAGGCCATTCCAGGCTCTCCTGCAGCTCCCAGGTGTATTTCTGTTCCTGGGAAAATCACTCCTTGGCACGTAGGAACCTTCTGCAGAGAATCTCATTTGTGGTGAAGGCAAGAGCTGTGCTAAGCAGCATACACTGATGTAAACCTGGCCTGGGAGAGGGGGATGATGTCTAGGCAAGAACTTGCAGAGTGGGAAGGAAGGAGGGTGCAGTGTGAATGTGGGTTTGGGACCTTTGAGAAGAGGCATTGGGGAATTCACTCGCAGGCAGCGGGTTTTATCAGGATCACGAAGCAGGCTGGTTCATGTGCTTTAGTCTCACCATGTGCTTTAGTCTCACCAGTGTGCTTATTTCTTTGTCACTGTAGCCATGGGCTGTTATGGTCCCTCTAACCTCTACCATGTGCTTATCATTCTGGGGCAATGGACCCAGTGCTGCTTGGGGCATGATGGGAGAGCACAGAATCATATCATAGAATCATAGAATGGTGGACTTCCTTGTTGGAAAATGTTCGCATTTTCAGAATTTCAGTATTCCAGGAACTTTTCAAGATTCAACGGAAAATGGGAAAAAAGCACGGTTACATTAAAAATAGTATTAAAGAGAATCTTCCTGCCAACCTTTAGGTAAAATTTCTTAATGCCTGGTATAGGTCCTGGGTTGTATTGCTGCAAACAACTTAAACTGCATAAACTGAAGCGTGGACTTTCTTTGTTTATAAGGCAGTAGAACATTTTATCCCTTCAGAAAGGAAGTACAGCCCCATCCTGGCTTGCTTGGAGGCAGAACTTGAGCCAGTGCTGCCTGTGCTCTTGGTGCTCTGCAGGCTGATGGGGATTTAACTGCTCTTGGATTCCTGGTTATTCCCATCCTGTGAGAGAGGATCTCATGGCACAAAATGTTTGCAGTGTGCTGAACATTGCTGCAGGAGCAGGCTCCATATCAAAGGCAATCCCATTACATTGAGAACCCGGTGAGGTTTGGGATGTGTAGGCACAAGAGTCAAGGGATGTGAAGGGTATTGTTTGGAAAAATGGCTTTCCCTTGCCCCCACAAAAAGCCAGTGTCAGAGTCAGAACTTGGAAAATGCCAGCTTCAGGAAGTTTCCTGTTGAAAAATACCACAGCCATGGGGAAATGAAGGATGTGATGTGAGGCTCTCGATGTCTTTTCAGTCATTTTTTTCCATTTGAGAACAATTTCTTTCAATTTAAATTTCAAAATACAAGGTAATTTATAAAAAAAAAAAAAAAAAAAAAAGGAGGCTGCAAACAGGGAAGGACCAAAACAATCTCCCTCCAAGATACCAAAACCGGTTTTGTTGGCATATGCATTGTTTTGCATATTTTCATTTCATGTTTGCTGTTAGTCTTGAGGTTTCCATGCGGGATGGAAAAACAAATTCACAAAAATCCTTAAGGGATGGAATAGTTCTTTCCTGTCCAACTTCCATGTGCAGAAAACTTGATTCACCATATCTAAATCGCTCCCCTTCTGTATTTTTGAGTTTGTGACTCAGTTTTCAAAGGCAAATGAAGCAGAAGTTGTCTGAGTTCTGCTTGCCAGTGACAGGGACTGACTTGAAGCTGCTCCAAGAATTTCCATGTACAATTGTGTATGAAAGAAGTTAATTAATTTTACTGTTTTCCCTTAACCAAATCCATGTGGTAGACCAGAAGGGTTTTTTGTGGTCTCCATTTCCATCTCTGTGAGTATAATTTTCACTTTTTGGTGGTTTTGCTTTCAAAAGCCCACCTCAATGAAGGTCCTTAGATGACTTTCTTGAAGGAAGTAGCAGAGATTCCTGCACTTGGACAGAATGTTTTTCATTCCGTTAACCGTTCATTCTGGTTAAGATGAAGCTTGGGATAAAATAGCGTTCTTCACTGACTGTGGGGTAGACTACATTTTCCTTCTCCAGTGCCAGTTACTAGGATTTGTGTCATAAATCCTGTTTGCTAGGGCCCAAATCCATTGATAAAAGTGTGTATGGTCAAGGAGCGTCTGTCTCTATGTATTTGGGTGTTAAACTCCTAGCAAAGCAGAGAAATGATTTAACAGTTACTTTTCTTTGCATATCCTCTCAAATAGCAACCAGCAAACATTTCTTTGGGTGTTCCTGTAGGACAGCCTGGACTATGTCACAGAAAGCACTGGCATCTCATGCACAGCCAAAATGTGTGCTTGCGTAATTCTCTAGTGAGATTTCCCCATCCAAAGACTGACAGTTCATGATGGCAAAGAGACTGATTAAGTGGTTGCTGGAGACATGGGACAGTAGGGTAAAACGCCTTCTGTCCATGGTTGTGTCTGTAATTTCATCTATCTCAGGAGTAAGAGCAGAATTTCCCATATCTGATCTCCTCCACATGTTATATCCAGCCTTTCCTGCCCTAAACCTTGGCATCCAATGAAAGCAATGGATAAAATTCATTGACTTCTGCCAACACTGATTTCTCAAGAAAGTGTTTGTACAGGGAATGCTGATGAGCTAATCTATGAATGGTGGGCATTTCTACCCCACCTTCCAGACAAAGGTCTTAGTAACAGAGCCTCACAACACCCCTGTGAGGTAGATATTATTATACCTGGGTGAGTAAACTGAGGCAGGCATAGATGAAGTAGACAGCAAGTGTGAGGAAAAGCTACAATGAGGATCCAGGGATCCTTGATGCCAGTGTGTTGCTCTGAATAGCATTTCCTCTCTGAAGAAGAAGACACGTGGCTGTTTCCTGGAAGGTGGGAGAGACGGACCAGTTTGCTCCTGGGATGGTGTATCAACATTTTTTTTTCTGGTTAAAATCCACGGTTCAGCTTGTTGAAGGTCAAAAAGGGACACTGGGCATAGCACCTATTAAGGACGTAATCCAGAAGAGGTAAGAAACCAAACTGGGAGGGGGGCACGAACAATAGCACAACTAAAAGATAGTTTCAAAGGGACATATGTGAGCTTTTCACAAGAACATCCTCAACTGAACTTGAAAGTATGACAGAAACACCAAAGCACAAAAGTGATTTTCTTTCACACATCCAGTGACTTCCAGTGAACCCTCTACACGTCATCCCACAAGAAAGAAAGAGGGCAGGATGGAAAGAAGGAAAGGGAGAAAGACAAAGAAGGAGGATGTGAGAGAGAAAGACTGAGAGGAGAAAGAGATAAATGTAAAGAAAGAGAAGGCAAAGTGAGGAAAGGAATGGTGGAAGGGTGAAAAGAAGGAAAGAAGGAAGGAGAATTTAAGATAAAAGGAAGAAAAAAGAAAGAATAAAGAAAAAGAGGGAAAAAAAGAAAGAAAAAACATATAAAAAGCCAAATAGTGTTCCCTGTTTGCAGTCTGCCCCTGCTGGGTCAGAGGTAAAGGGAGTTATTTTCCCTTCCAACATTCTGCAAAGTGCTACTAGGCAGAGAAAATACAGGGCAGACTGTCCCATGCAGAAGGTTTTGGGAGATAGCACCTGGTGCATTGTTTGCTACAATAAGTTGGTTATTCTTTATTGCGTTGGAAATAAAACAGTCATGTAAAGTCCTGCATAAATCCACAGTTCTGGCTTGCAAAATCTCAACCTCACCTTTACTTTGCTGAATGTTTTCAGGGTTTAGAGCTGAGGCTTTTTATTTCATTTTATTTGGTTTCAAGGATGGAACTTAAAGATGGCCATGGGATTTGTTCTTCTTAGGGGCAGGAAGGGGAAAATCTGTGTAGAAGGACTGTAGTGATGATGTGGTTAGAGGGTGAGCAAAGCATTGTGCCCATCTTGTAATCCAGTGTGATGTTTTTTAAGAGGGTCTTTATCTAACTCCAGAACATGCTCCCATTGAGCAAATCAAAGCTTGGTAGACAACTAGAAGATGAACATCTTTCTGGCAGCTGGAAGAGACTTGTGCTATGCTGTTGGCTGGTGCATAGCTACAGTTATTTCTGTGGGACTCTGGAAATTTACATCAGATGTATGGTTAATTGCTCAAATGAAAACATTTTCATGCTGGCTTTGAGACAGGGGAGGAGGATTGTCCATTGGAGGCTGACTCTCTGCAGGATGCTGTGCTAAAAGCCAGCTTCCTCTTGATGTATGCAGAGCCACAAAGAGGCAGATAGACCAAGGACATGAGCATATGTCCAGATTGCATCTGTCAAAGAATAAGCTCTTTTCTAATAGGGCACTCCTTCTCCCAGACATGTTGGAGAAATACAAGGCCAGCTTTGCGGAAGCAAATCTTGGCTATTAGGAAAGACTCTTGCAAGGGATGGAATACTGATGTACTCCATGCGAGGATGCTCCACATACAGCCGTGTGGACTCTGAAGTACTGATCTCACAGCCTTTGAAAGCAAAACTTGATTTCAGCAACAGCTTTTCTACATAAAGAATTAAGACTCAGAATTGAATGAATCCCTCTTAAAGAGAAAGATCCACTGAGCATCACGCCATGACACACCGTAGGTGATTTGGGCATTTCCACTGTTTTACTGGAGAAACTCTGGATCTGGAACGGAGTAAGAATAAAGCTTACCAAGCTGGGGAGATGATCGCCACGAGCAGCTTTTCAGAGATGCAGCCAATCCTGCAACAAATCACAGGATTTGTAGTCAGCATCAAGGCCACAAGCCGGCATCCACCAAGCTGTGTAATTTGGCCACAGGACAGTGCCTATATCTGCATGCCAAGCAAGGATTCCTGCCAGAGCCTAACGTCAGGCTGTTTATTTCTGTCTGGATTAAAATCAGTTAGAACATCAAGCAGCAAAATTAGACTGTAACCGTGTTTTAAAGGAAGTAGTGGAGATAAGAGAAAACAGAAAGTTAATTAGCCAATGGCTTTGTATAAAGAAGGGAGGCAAGGAAAAAAAGAGAGATGGAGCCGTTTTATTTCTGGAGCAGAGGAGGGGCAGATTTGTTCCCTATTCTCCTGTGCAAAAAGAGCATTTTAAAAGCTTTTAGGAAAGAAAAAGCTGATGAAAGCAAACTGGAAAAGTTTAGGTTACTTGGACAGATCATTGCCCAACATTGTGTGAAGACGAAAGAGAAGAGGTGAACTGCCGCGAAAACAAAATGTTGTACTTTTGCTAAGCTCCCCCAACGGCACGATCCACACTTCTTGCACTAGACTGTTGCATATAGGTGTTGTAAGCTGACACATGTCAGGCAGGTGCACCCCAGAGGTGGCTGCAGGTTAGTAACAGTGCTTTGCCACTTTACAGGCTGTACGAATAAGATCGTGTTTTGCTGGAAAAGCCCTTTAAGACCCTCTGGGATGAAGAAAATAAAGAAATTGGATAGCTCTACGTATCTATGTCTAGCTCTCTCTTATTTTTGGAAAGGCCGCTGGAGACTTTTCAGGCATTGAGACAAGAATGTACCTGCATTGAGTGGCACAGGAGAATCCTAGGAGCCATTAATGGTCACTAAAACCAGTAACTTCTGATGTTGTTGGTCAAGTTCCTGCTGGAGGCTTAGAAATGTCCCCATTCTGATGGTTCAGCAGAAGCAAAGATTGGGGAAGACTGGTAAGAGGTGTGGTGGGGCAGGAGATATGAAAATGAACCGTGACCACTGCCTGTGCGGTCCCCATTTGTATGTTTGGTCCTAGCTCTCATCACATCCATCAGCCAGATTCAGCTCTGCAGGGAGCAGAGCCCAGCTCCTCTTAAAGATGGCAGGTTTGTGCTTCTGGAAGGGAGCATGGAGCTCATTGCGAATACTGAAGATTCATTGTGTTTCTCATGGTGGCAAGGGCTGGTTGTCCACACTCTGCTGCCGGTACCCCATTATTTCAGTAGTGTTAGGTGGCTGCCACTAGAAGCCAAATTCATCCATTAGAGAGCTGGGAGAAACCCAGGGGATGCTTACTGTGATCCTGATAAAACACGTACTGCTGAGAGGAAAAGCCCAGCCTTCGTTCATTAAGGAGGGACCAAATCCTGCCCTCATTGTCAGAGACTGCCCGGCCTGACACTGATGTCCTGGTTTCCAGCTGGAGCAAGCCACTCGGGTCCTCCTTGTCCCAGTAGCACTCACAGCCTGGCCACTAGCATCTCCCTGCCGTCAAGTAAGATCCCAAAGGAAAGTCAAACCTCGACTTCACAGCAAATCAAATGAAAAGCAACTGAATCACAACTGAAGCACAACATGACGCAAAACATCATTTTGCTGGACGAAACGCAGTTTCCACAACCTGGTTTTAAGGAACAGTATTACATATAAATAGATAACACTATGCTAGATCTTGAGAAAAAAAATAAATAAATATGCTAAATAAACTAAGACATACAGTATAGGGGATATTCTGATCAACAAACCAATCACCATTAGAATCAAAAAGTAAACCAGCCTTTCACTTAGGACCCTAACAACATTTCTCAATGCACTAAGTACATTTTAAACCATGCAAGTTTACACAAACATCTTAACTAGGTTTTTTTTTTTTTTACTTTTTTAAAACACCAACATTATGCATTTCTTTGTTAATTATATTGGTTAAAGTTGCAGCCGTTCACTGCCAAATATCAGATACATCATATACATATTTTTATACAGAATCTGGACAACACAACATTACACAGCCTAAATAGAGAAAAAAAGATTATTTGTTCCTTTGTTTGTTTGGTTTTTTTCAGTTTTGTAAAAAACATGAAATGATGATAGGAAGGAGGAAGAAGGTGTGGGAAATCTTCTACCAAATTAAAGGATTATATCAAAATAATTCCCAAATCACAGTACAACAAGGAAAAAAATGATTCAAACTCAGCTTCACATTTAAGATTCTCTTAGCTAAGAAACAAGACTTTACACACAGAATGTATCAGTATTTAAAAATAGAAAGAATTGCAACACCATGCTGATTCCAAATACATCTTATTTAAAAAAATGCTTAAAAAGGGGAAGAAAACCAAACATCAATAAACTTAGTGATTGCAAAGTCATCTTGTTGGTTTGGATTTCCTACCTACTCGCAATGCATTGATGTGTGATGGAGCTGGACAGCCGCGGTGGCCAGAGCAACGCCAGAATAAAGAAATGACTCGGGAGTCGCTCACTGGTTCTGTTGGTCATACAATAGGGGTAGCTGGAACTCTGAACAGCATCTGAAACCATCCAAGTGGTTTGGGGTCTTTACTTTTCCTTCTACTCAGCTTGTTCAGGCACACATCTCTGAACAAGAGCTGCGGGTGACCTACTCGATTCCCACGGCCATGCCCTGCCCATCAACATGTAGCAATGCATGTGTTTGACTAGACAGAAAGGAAGCAGAACCCGGAAATTAACCATGGAGGATGCTATTGTTGACATGGTAAATATACAAAAATGCTAAAATTTCAGATATAATCAAAGATACAAAATCGGTTCTGACAAGAGGGTAGGTTTTTTTTGTTTGTTTGTCGTTTTTTTTGTGTTTTTTTTTTTTTTTAATAGTAACCATTACAGTGCAAGGTTTTTAAAGTTATTATTACAGTAAAAGGTGTGTATCTGGTTTTACAGTAACTGTATCACTGATATTTGTTATGTATAGTAGGTCCCTGATGTAAAGTGTATGCACCAGTTTGAGAGAAAACCCCGCACAATAACGGCTCTTTAGCTTTAAATACATTTGTTTTTAACAGATACAAAATAACACATCAGTTTCACAATTTCACAAGCACATACATTTGCCTTCAGAAAAAGCATGAAAACGTTATCGGAACCCCGACATCTAAAGAAATGTAAAAACCATTCAATGAGGGATGTGGCTGTGTGTTTTGAGTCACTGCATTCTGCCACCCCACTGAGCTCCTGGAGTTCACAAATGATTGTGTATTGTCAAACTGCTGCTTCTTGCTCACTCACCAGTCTCTGGCAAGGCAAACTGGTGTTCAGCTTCCCACAGCTGGGATTTGAGTTTGCGCATTTCACATCATAAATTACCTGCTTTTTATGTTGATGACATCCCTAAAAGATGCGTCATCCATGCCAGCCCTGTGACTCCAAGCCACAGATGTATTTGGAAGGGGCTCTTTCTTCTTTGAAATTTTCAGGATGAGATGCAAATGACTGCAGCCCTGGCAATAACCCACTGTGTGGATCTAACTCTAGGAAGATGCTTAGCTCCTACCCTAAGAAGCCAACTTCACAGCTATGCAAGCAGACACATAGAACGTACCACAAAGGAGGCAATTCAGGAAATTTCTGAGTGAAATCTAATTCAACCCCTTGATTCAATGCAAATAATCCATAATTACCTTAGTGCAACTGACTGCCATCTCTGTGGGCTGGATGAGAGCAGCTGAGGTCCCATAACTTTATACTTGCATCTACTTTGAAAGGACAGCAAAACATCCCAGAACTAAGAGAGGAACCATTGCTTGGCTGCTTGCCTGTCACTCATGGTATGCTGCTGCTATACATCTTACCTGTCTGTGTATCTCTATCTAGCCTATCACATGCCCTAGACACACACATGTGGGCTGTATCAACAAGGGCATCACCAGCAGAGATAAAAATGTCATTGTCTCACTCTACTTGGCTCTTGTCAGGCTACACCTGGAATAATGTGTGCAGCTTTGATCCCTGCTATACAGAAAACATGTGGCTGGGCTGGAAAAGGACACCTAAGATGAGCCAGGGGTTGGCAAGCCTGCCCTATGAGAAAAGGCTGACAGAACTGCGTTTTTTCAGTCTTGACAAAAGAAGGGTTAGGGGAGACCTTATCACCATGTTCTGGTATTTAAAGGGTAATTGCAAAGAAGGAGACTGCCTTTCTACATGCTAAAAATGAGGAGTAATGGGTAGAGGTTACTCACATGAAGATTCTGCTTGCACACAAGAGGACAGTTTTTCACATTGAGAACAACCATCCATTGGAATAATCTTCCCAGGAAAGTAGTTGGCTCCCTGGTGTTGGACACTGTTAAGATTTGGCTGGACACGGTGCTGGGCCATCTAGTCTACGTCGTGCATTGCCAAGAAAGGTTGGAGCAGATGATCCTTGAGGTCCCTTCCAACCACGATTCTATGATTCAATGTCACTTAATGGCTTACTGCAGCAAACTTTGACTATTAAAGCAAGCTTTAAAATAGAAGAAGTATCATGGTAACTTGCTAATTTAGCTGAACACATCGATTTTACTCCATAACCAATTAAAATTTCATCTAAGCAAGAAAACAAAATAATCAGAAACTAGACAGGAAGATCTGAGGCTGTAGAATAATCACAGCTCCTAGAAGAGGAATCCAGTTGACTCCATAACCACCTAAAATACAGACTTACAGAAGAAATGTCCCTGTCCCTTGAAGAGTATTTCAAGAATTGATTTAGTGCTTGATTCTGCAGTCTCTACCTCCTCAATTGCCTTTACTCAGGTAGACAGGATGAGTTTCATCTGACTCCAAGTTATTGAAAGTTAGACCCCAGAAAGTGGTGTGAGATGAATTCCTCTCCAAAGGTGCCCATCTCCTTCCACTGACGATATGGAAAGAAGATGCAAAGAAGTTAGACCAGACACTTAAGCTTTTGGAGAGTGAAGTGGGATTAGAGATTTAAGAGTTAATCCCTGTGTCAACTTCTGTCCCCACTCCAAATGGCTACGGAAGGAAATACACACAGTACTCAAGTGGGAAGGACTACAGAATTACTGAGATGAAACACTTTATACCAAAAAAAAGCTCCTCATATTTTGAAAATCCCATCTGCAATCCTCAGTTAAATGTAGTCCAAGCCTGGTGGAAGATAAAGGAACTAGAGGAGACTGGATGAACACTATGAGCTCAAGGGAGATAAAGACAAATGTTTTTTCAAAGGTCTTCCATCTCTGCCTCCACTTAGATTTTATTCTGAACACTTGTGAGACTGTAAGAAACAGCAGGAGTCCAGCACAAGAGTGGGATCCTCATGGTTGTCTCAGCAAACACACATCTGTTCTGTCAGACACTACGTCCTCCCACCAGGCTTGACTCCTGCAGTCAGCTCTACTGCTGTTCCTCAGCTCCTCATTGCAAAGCCCCTCCATGTAGGAACACACACCTCTCTCACAGCACACCTTGATCTTGGTCTGTGGAGCAACTCCACATGGCAAACCTGACATTGCACCTCAGTTAGCTTATTTTTAAAAACTACTTTCTTTTTGAGAACAGCCTTCCTTTGCTGGTGCATTCTGCCTAACGTGGTGGGAGCTCATATCAGTGTGGCTCAAACTGAAGTAAAGAACATGGCAAAATCACTGGTCAGGAAGAACGCTTATCCCTTTAAAGAGGGAAGGTTCAAGGATTAGACAGACTCTCATCACAGGAGCCCAGTGCTCCTCTACCCTGGGCTTTCATTAAAGAGGCATTCATCTCAAAGTGTGATGAGCCAGTGGAAAAGTAAAGTACAGAGGTACAAGCTAGGTGTGCTTCCTCACTGAAAGAGGCATTCATTTAGCTATGACCATTGTTCTAAAGGAAAAACAGAAAAAAACAACAGAAAACCAAACTAATTTAAAAGACAAAGGTAAATTCAACAGCAGCAACAAAAAAAACCTTATAAAACTACTGCTCCTCCCAAACTCTAACAGGACAGGCAACCACAAGCCTAACCCAAAAAGGGTGAAAAGTCAGGATATACACAAAGACTTCTGTAATGCCTACCCAGAAAATACCCAGATACTTAAAGCACAAGCTCTCAAGCTAGAAAACAAGTGGTCAAAATATGACAAGCTAAGTTGCTTAAAATTGGACTATGTCAAGCTTTGGGATGTGAGATTGTGAGGCTAGTTGAGAGGGGTGGTTTGTTATTCTGGGAAACAATGAAGACCTCTGCCTTGTACAGTGATTTTCTCCCCTTGGATGTTAATGTCCGAACTTCTCTGATGAACTGTGGATGGAAGATAGACACCAGGAATGTTGCCTTATTCGTATACAAAGGAATTTGCTGCATGACTAGTGAAAGTGGCCTGTGATCTCCACATTGTGTTAAAAGATCACCCTTGACTTCTTTTGTAGTCAGTGGAAAGAAACAGGCATTTCCAGAGAGTGATTTTTCTCTCATACTGCAGATATATCTGGTAGGAGAGGTATTATTCTCCAAGAACCAAAGAGAAAGTTAAGCAGCAGTAGCTTGAGTTTGGAGTTAACTTTTAGTTATGTAAGTCATTTAAAGTGAATCTTACCAGCAATATTTATACTGTCCAAGCTCTTAAAAATTTGTGGAGCTTTGGATTTTCTGAAGTCCTGACATATTTCAGTGCTGGCTTATTCCATTTTATCTTGGAATAACAGCTATCTTGATTTTTCTTCCTTCATTTCATGAGAAGGCATCACAGCTTCTTTTACACAGAAGCTGACAGAACAGTTCCTCTCATCTAAATGAACCTATAGTTTGTTTTCCCAGTTAGGTCACTAGTGTATAGCCTTTGACTGTAATCTTAGCCGTGGCTTGTTCATTGGGTCATACAAGGACACTGACTGCTGGAGCAGCAGAAAGCATACAAATTCGAGCAAGATGTTCCCAAAAAAATCTGCAAGATCTGTGCTTTATGGAACACAGAGAGACTCTCAGCCCTGAATGCTTGATATTAGTCCACTAAACCCTCTTTGGAAGATGAGAACAAATGTTGAACTCATTTGTTGTGCCAGAAAAAGATGTAATTTTTGTGCAAGAAAAATGAGTACACTGAAAGATTTCCTCTCCAATTGTAAAGTAGCAGCCACTGCAGTTCAAGCCTTTTAATTGTTTTTGTATGTTGCAGTAAAAATTCAGAAGAGATGCTGAAGGACCACACAGTGCCCCTTTGGAGGTGCTTTGGAGGATCTTACTTGTTTAAAGCTGTGCTACATTGTACTACAAGCTTACCTGAATTCAAAAGCTAACCAAAATTGACTACAAGAAGTCTGGATAGAAGACCAACACTAAAAGCTACTCTAGAGTTCCAGCAAGTGATAGTTCTCTAGTGAAAGAAGATGAAAACTAGATTGTTTAGAAGTGCTCGTGTACAAACAAGTGTAAACTGGACATTAAGTTTCCAATGAGATGTTTTTAGCAGAAATAGAAATCATAATGTCATCAACTTGACTCATAATGTTGAACATGAGTTCTTTCCTTTCCACACCCATACAGTGCAATGAACACAAGATCACTTGACAGGTAAGCAGTCTTCAGAGTACAATTTAAAAAGTGATTTTGAATCTTGAGACACTGGGAGACTCATTATCTGAACAGAGATTGATGCTTGTATTTTATTTAGTATCTTGGACTTCTTGTAAAGTGAAGACAGACACAGACATTTCTAGGACATGATTCATCTGACAAAGTGGAGGCAGATGCTTTGCAATGATAGGAACTGCATCCCAGAAGCACATATTCTTTTATACAGGTTGTAAAAGTAGCCTCCATTCATTAATCGACTCTGTGGGACATCCACACTATAGATGTCTAAAGTCAGGTGAGATGAATCTCACCTTTGATTGCAAAGTTACTCATTTTTGCATCTTTTTGACTCCCAAAGGATCCAGGATGGAGGAAACAGAAAGCTCAAGGGACCAAGAATCATTTGTATGGAAGAGATCTTATTTCTAGTGGAGACTCAAGTCAAAATCTTAAAACTTCAGAGATTCCTACTGGAGCTCTATTTGAGACCTTTTCAGTTCTTGCTAAAGATCAAGGGGAAGAAGCAAAATTGCCTTGGGAGAATGCAGAGTACCACTATCTTGCCTCACACATATGCACATAGAGAGGTGACTAACTGTCATAGCGATGTAGATGAGAGATTCCTTAATAAAGCACAGTAAATAAGCCATGTACTAAAAGCTTCTGTTATTGCTGCTAAGCAAAATTTTTAACAATTGGCAAGGTATTTTTACTGTTCTTTTTTGTGCCTGTAAAAGCAACAAGCCTGAGATCCTACCAAGATAACGCAGCCTAGACACACATAGGGAAAGAACATCTGACTGCACACAGGGGAGCTAAAGCTTTCAAGTTTAAAGGATATTATCTTCTAACTCCTCAAGTAGCTAAACGGACTACAGATGTAGCCATACTATACTTTAATCATTGCTTTAACATTTTCTTCAGACTAGACCAAATGAGAAGTGAGAACAGTTTCTCCAATAACTGGTACATCAAATGTATCACAGCATGTAGGCTACAAATGGCAGTGCTAACGGATGGAACAGCAGGACTAAAGAATTTTTGCCCAGTGTCCCAATATCCCTCCGTGAAGACTGAAGCAACAGTGGGCTCCAAGGCATATCTTCACTGGCTGAAGGGGCTGACTGAAAAGGTTGTGACTGAAAGGGTTGTGTCAGAGTAGCAATGTTGTACATCAGCAATGAGGAGATAATTGCACTGCTGTTATCTGCATTAATCTATATTATTCACAGATACCAATCTCGATCCTGCTTGAAATTTGGTTTGAAATTGGCTTGAATTTCTCCATTTTTTAAATGCCATTTAGTATAATTTTTAATACCAGAAACATTTCTGATATCTTCTTGTTCCTTGTTACCAGGCACTTCTTTCCCTGAGAAAGGGACAGTATCCAATTAAGTGTTATGGATGATCTCTGCTCTTTCAGTTACTTATATTTGGCTGATGTGGATGAAGGTTGCTTGTATCAAGATATAAGAAGAGATGCATTTGTTTTCACCAATAAGTTTCATATTTATAGGAAAAAGTAATGACACAAAAGCACCTGATAAACTGAATGAACCTTACAGAGTGAGCAAACACAAATGATACAGAGTTGTGCAGCCATCTGCTTTACCAAATCTGTGAAGTCTCAACCCAGTCTTCAGTTGCCGTGCCAAAAAGCTCCCCATGGCGCATATGATGCAAATTCTTTTGGTGCTCTTGGTAATGAGTTTTGAGAAAGCCCAAGGCTGAGTTCCTACTGAGCATTGGAGCTGGGGAAGTACTTCAGGAAGAAGGTAAAGAATCACATTTTAAACCACTTTTGGCCTGGGGGGAAACGATCATTCCCCTAGCCTGAAAAATAAGGAATCATTGAAGGAAAATGCAGCCAGCTCTGAAACTGTTGAATTCTGTGGAAGTATCTTGCTTGTCAGAGGGAAATGCACATAGATACAGCACATTTTACACCATTAAAACTAATGCAGCTCTGTGGAGTCTTCATTTTTTTTTTAAGAAAAGCAAGTGTAATAGGGCCATATGCTGTCCTTGAGGCTCTGCTGGCAGCATAACAAAGGGAAGGCATGGAGCAAAAGAATTCTGGGCTCTTCCTGGAACATACTGATCCCCTCAGCTCCTGTGGAAAGGAAGGACGGTATTTTTGGACTTAATAAGAAACCTTTGGCACCTTGTAAAGATGAAATCTCTTGCTTTGGTGTGTACCCTGTGATAAGAACAGGGTACAGGCCATAAGGATTAAAGGGGCCACAAAAGTTTGTTAACACTAGAATCACAACGTGGACACAAAATCCATTGCAGGACATTTCTAAACTCTTCCTAGTCATATTTTGGTATCGGGCATAGTCTAAGGTAAAACAAGAGGCATGGTTTACAGGGGAAGGTATTTTAATAATAAAATATATATTTCTAGTAAAAGATATGATCTTCCCTCAAAACTTGTCTCTGTTATGAAGCAGTGATTTGGTTGCAGATCTAGTCAATATTAACCTCCTCTTGACTATCACACCAAAGGTTGTCATGCCATTTAACTAGCAGCTGGTGAGGATCATCATATCTATAGCAAAGAAAACACTGTCAGAGCTTATTCTCTCTCCCTGTGACAGTCTCCCTTAGCCTCCAAGACCAAAGTGGCTGTTATCTCCAGACCCCCCAAATCCTCAAGCAGGGGATTGTTTGGACCAATGCTTGCTGCCCCCAACCAAAACAGTGCCAAAGATTACAACTGAAAAACACTGACAACTGAATGCCAGTGCCTAGAGCAAGGTCCTGGTCTATTTAATTTATTAATGTGGATGTAGACAAGGAATGCAACAGGAATTGGATAATATATGTGGCTCTTACCAAGTCTAGAGCCTTCACATCTTCAGAGCATACCCAAATGTTACTCAGCCCCTCAACCTACCTCTCAGTGGTATATAAAGAGCATGCTAGATTGTGAGATGACACCCTGAGCATGTCCACCAGCAAGGTAGTTTGGTTGTTTATCTTAAAGGCTGAAATTGGCTGGAACTACAGTGCTTCTCTGCTCAGGCAGATCTGTAAGAAATTCACTGCCAAATGATATCACTGGTGTTGAGCTAATGATACAAAGAGGGACTGGCACCAAGATGAGCTGAGTGTCCTCACAGCTAAGGACATTATCACTCCACAAAAGTAATTCAAGTTGGAAGTTTGAATGTCAAGCCAGCCTCAAAGATGGGATAGGCTCACTGAGTAGGAGGAAGATTATCCTTTCAGCATCTACCAGCCTTACACCTCCTCCATATCTAATCAGTCAGGCAGGCCTGTGGGCTGGATGGCTTGACGACTTTGGTGATTCCAGGCTAATTTATCTTCAGGTTTAAGATGATCCGTTGCTTGTTTGAACAACCACCTTCTTCTGACAGTGGAATGGCAGCAACAAAGCTTCACAGTTACCACCTTAGGCGGTAAGTTCTTAGCCCCCTTTGCTGTGTCTGTATTTCAGAGAAGGATTTCAGTGGGTTACAATTGCAGCACTTGTTCTATATATTTTAAGATCCGGTATCTTTTGTACGATCTTCTGATGGTGCACTGGTCTCCCTTACAGCACATGAGCCTGGGCATGTCCTGATATTAAACCATACAGCCATTAAGGGAGCCAAAAGATCTCAAACCATGGTTTCGCCACCATAACTTGGTCATAAGCCTGCTTAACAGCATGGATATCTCTCTCACTTGCTCCCAACTATCCCAACTTGACCTGAACAGTGAGTAAGACATCTCTGACTCCGCTCAGGGGTCTAATCTTCCAAACCTCAGAAGATAACCAGGAGAAATAAGCAGAGTCCTGTGGGTGAAAGCCTCAGTCAGTGCTCGTCTAAAGGATCTCAGGAGACCCTTAATCCAAACCAAATGAGTTCTTGGTTTCTGTAAGGGCTCCACTGCCAGAACCTGCTCGACCCTTGACCCAAACCTTCTCTTTAGTGAGACAGTGCTGTTATATCCACTTATTATAACCCATCTGTCATACAACAGTCCACAGAGAGGCAACTCCCAACATAGCACACCCTTCTCACCAATGCATGCTGCTGTTCTATGCCAGGATAAATGTTGAATCAGCTCCACTGAAGCTGCTAAAGATCCCCCACATTTACAGAGTTGGAGTAAGAGGAAAATTTTGCTCACAATACAGCTGCCACAATAAATGGGACCTTTACAAAATAAACAGTCTGACAACCTGGAAAAGAGCAGACAGCATGGCAGTAAGCATGAAGGTAGAAAAACCACTCTTTCCTCCACAGAGATATCAAACATGCTGGAAGAGACACATAGAGCTTCCCTGTAAGGCATAATCAATGCTATAGAAAGACATAAAACCTTGAAGTCATCATTAGCAGATCATCATGATACAACCTAAGTAGCAAATCAACAAGAAACTGTTCTCATGTCCAAAACCAAAGGCATCCAATTAGCATCAGTGAAAGAAAATCTAGGCTCCTTTCAGACAACATACTAATGTTCTGAACATCTGAGGACACAGCTAATGCTACTTCAGACATTTACTTCAACCAGCACCTATGCCTGCAGCTATGGAGTGCAACAAGGATAAACCAATCCCCTTGTTAATATTTGCCAGCGTGACCAAATCAGATCCACAAGTGATTTGCATGAGCTTGTCCTTCACAGGCCACATTTCACTGCAGATGAGATAAAAACCAAGCTGTCTCTTTCATTTACTGTATAGCCTCTTTGTCACTCAGTTAAAAGGAACCTTTTTGACTTTACATTAGGTCTCAAAGAGAATAAATGTTAAGTACAAAATTCAAGCCTATTCTTAGAGCAAAGAACAAATAAGGCCAGGAATTCCACATGATTTCTGGCAGAAATGAAACACCTGTATCTTTCCCTTTTGCCTAATACAAGATGATTAGTGAACAGATGTAAAGGATTATATATTTCTTGTCAAAATTTTGGGATTATAATGTTCAGATAGGCAAAGAAAGAAATAATGGAATGGAACCTCAATCAAATTATAACAGTTTAACCATAATTGTGCTTTTTGGTGTCTCAAAATCCTCAAACTTCATAAAGCCTCCTTATTTCAAAAGGAACCTTTCAAAAAGCTCAGTAGAATGACAAAATGCTCAAATTCAAACACACACTTTGGAAGCATACTTTTCATATAGGTATTTTTCTCATCATTAGATTTTTTTTTTCCAAATCAACTCCAACCTGTAATTCCATCCGCTACACAATTTCCTGAACACATCTGTATTTCATTCCATATAGACAAAATACTACACCATAAAAACAGAATTAGCTGGGAACAGGCAACAGAAATAACAAAACCAAACCAAAAACCAAGCCAGATTTGTACAGACACCAGATCAGAATGAGGAAAAGAAAAAAATGCTGTTTGTACTGAACAATTGTGCCAATTTTAGAGAGAAGACTAGGCAGGAGGGGTCTTGTGAATCTGACTCTAAATATATGTTTTGCAGTCCTGTCTTGTGCTTTAGATGAAACTCAATAGCATTTTCTCCACTGAGATTTATTCATGTTGGGTTTTGTTTTGTTTCCTGTATTTATTTCTTTTTCCGATGGAACAGCTGGATTTAAGTTCAGTAGTATTTTTTCTCTTTGTTTTGAAAAATGTATATGTCATAGTCCATTTGTCTCCATTTCTGGTAGCTAATTTTTTTGATTGCTTTGACAAAGCAGTGGCAGAAAAATGTTATTTTCCCACAGTCTGGTCAAAAGGAAATGGAGAGATTTTCCTTCATTCTGTGAAGCAAATGTGTGAGATTCATGGATGCATTTTCTAATCAAGCAAAGAGTCTCAGCATTTGGGGCTTGATGCCTTTTTTTCCCAGTTCCTGCCTGTGGGAGAAGCATGGGGGTTGATGGAGCATGGCACTGGGCAAATGTGGGCTTTGTCCCCTCACATTTCTGGCAGCAGGATCCAGTTGTGAGGCTCTTGGAAAGGCTTTACTGCGAATAAACAGACAAGATGTCTCATCCATCTCAATATGAACATAGAGGCAATAAGCAAAGCTTTCACTTTACAACAGGCAAAGCTCACTTTACCAGAAGCTCCCACCTTCCTCACCCCTTCTGCTGCCAGAGCACAAGGTTCCATGTGGATCGGAATACTGCACGACCAAAAATTGAGAGCTTGCACTTGCCAGGATGATATTTGTGCACTGGCAATGGAAGTCCTTGAACTTCATTTTAGCTCATAGAGTTGCGGGATCTAATGTGAGCTCATCTTCCCAGTTCCATCCATAGAGATGGGGAGAGACAGCCATCCTGAAGGGCATGCATCCCACAGGCGGAGTTATCCTAGAGAACTTTTTGTTTCTCTCCATTCCCACAGAAAGGACCTGGATTGGTGTCTCTGGGGCAACGACTGACATCAGACAGTCAACTTCTCAATGGTTGGAGTTAACGTCAATGAGTGTGGTCCCCATGCTCAGGGAAGTGCCACATTTCAATTATTTCAAGGAATGAATTCCCTGTCAACCAATGGAAACACATGAACATATTTTGCCTTCAGTCAGTCCTAAAAGCCCCTCTTTGTTTGCTCCCTCTCTGAGCCCTGCCAAATTCTACGTTAAGATCAGACAGACCAAATTAGAAGATCAGGACTGCAAATTGTTTTCTTTCAATTTCACTGTTTGATTCCAGTTAGAAACAGACTGTACTTTGTTTTTTGGGAGGGAAAGTAAACCAAATCATGTTTGACAATTCTGGTGTCTATTTCACATCTCAAAAATATCACTTACATGGAAAAGTGACAGAAATATTAACCATTCACTCATGAGCATGACATCGATTCTAGTGTACAGGAAAATAGGATCCAGACAGGATTTTACAATTAAGAAGGAAACACCACAATAAAGATTATGATATTTTATGAATATTTGTGTTATAGCTTTGAGCTTTATTGCAAAGCAAAAAATATATATTTGTATATATATATATATATTTTTATCTACATATCACCTCTGACATTGTATACAACACTAAATCACAAGAAATCAAAGAAATCATAGTGAGGTAGATACAAAACAAAGGGATGTTGAAGAATCTGGCTGCTAAATTTGGCTTAACACAACTGTCTTTAACATATGTATATCCAACTTAGCAGTGAGCTTCGATTCACAGCTTAATCAATGGATCCTACTAAGACTGATATTAAAGCCCATTTAGAAATAATGCCATTTGGAAAGGGAGGGGGGAAGAGGAATGTAAATCGGAAGCGTTTCCTACAAACTAGTGATCTCCAAGGGAAAATTTTCCATTGATTTTTCATAACTTTTACTGGTGATAAAACAGCTCTGAGAAACAGCCTGTGTTCTAGGGGTACTAGCAGTGCATGAGGGCATACGAAGAGGGAGCACCCTACAGCAGGGGTATCTAATGGGTTTGAATGTAAGTGAAAGAAAGATAAGCCATTTCCCCTTTCTTTTTGGTGGTCAAGAGGAAGGAGCACACCCTGGGAACACTTGAGGCTACTTTCACCAACACATGCTTGCAAATGTCAGCTTGGATTTGATGGTGGCCAATGAAAGAAGGCTTCCGTACAAGAGCAGCCCCTTGATGGATTCTGTTGCTTTTTTCAGGCAACAGCAGGTACATGGCAAGAAGGACGGTACCACTGAAGTGACCGGGCATTGGTTTGACCAGTGCTGGTACTTGGTGAGATTTGGCTGCTTGGTCTGCACTCCCACAAAAAGACTTGTTAATGCACCTGGATAACTGGGGCTTTTCAGTTAATTCACATCACAATAACTTGGGAGGGATTTGGAGTAGCCTTGGTCTTCCTGGCTTTTAAATTTAGTCTGCCAATCCAGGACAGTATGTATCTGGTGCTTCCACAGGAGAAAAGACACGAACGCAAGAAGCAGTGGGGTTAACTACAGCAAGGAGAAACCAGGTTGGATACAGAAAAGCCTTTTGAATAAGACTGAGCATAGGGAAGGTTGGTAAAAGCTTCTTGGGCCATTGGACCATCCTTATCCATGAGGTGGCATGTACAGCAAAAGAAGGGCATGGCACCCTCACATCTCAGGATGCAGGAGCCACATATTATGAGGGATGTAAGGAGCTCTCAGGTGTGTGAAACACAAACAAGTTGGACTAGGCAGCTCCATTGCTGCTGCTCAAACATCTAATCTTCTTGCAAAGGTAGGAAGTGGTGCCCTGGAAAGAGTATGATTCCTCAGCTGTTCTGCAAATGGTGGCAATCTGAACTTTATTCTTATTTCATTTACAATGTCATGGCTGAATTCAAGAAAATGAGGAGAAGTGACCAGAACAGATTGCTAATGTGTAGGAGGAGAAGCCAATGAGATTGTTACCAGCTTGCTGTGTGAATCTGATACCGCTGAAGCTCAGATTTTGCTTTTCACTTAGTTAAAGAATGACCTTATCCTTTAGAAAAACGCACAGAAGTTTATTGCTTTTCCATTAATTTTCAAGGAATTTTTGTGACTCCCTACCATGACCAGAAGACTGTCACAGAAAATGTGTATCACTTAAGAAAATCGAATTTCCCTGTCTCTTGAGTGGGTCCTTCTCTCAGGTGTAGCCTTATAGCCTTAGTCTTGAGAGAACAATGCCTGATGTGGATGTGTCAGTTTAGCAGAGCCTGCTGAGCAAGCATGGAACTATGCTGTAGGAGGTAACTTTGAATGTTGGCAGAGCAGAAAGAGGACAAGTATCACGGTAAGCCATGTTGGGAAATGCTTTGGAAACATGGTGTTGTGGTTTAAGCTACAACTCCTTGCAACACCAGCCACAAGCAGAGCCTAAAACCCGCCAGGTAGATGAAAGAGACAGGAAGAGCAGATGCAGATACAGAAACACTTGAGGCAATACAGCTGTGTTACATATTATACCATTAAACAGACCGTGGGTAACATGTAAGGCTGGGTGAGATGTCCTGCAATAAATTTTTTCGGTGTGACCTCTGCCTTCGATAGAACTGAATTACATGAAGCACTCACAGGAGGTTTCTGAGCCCACCGGAATTTACAGATCAACAACTGTAGCCATGAGGTTATGAAAGACAGGAAGACTGCCCCAAGCTTTTCCACTACAGTCATTGTCATACAAATGTGGCTTTAACACACGTCACAAGGCTGACATGAAGTTCTGATTAAGGACTCAAGCACAAAAGACTGAAAGAAGCACCATGCAGCCACAGGCTGATGTGGACACTTATGTTCCCACTGACACATGGAAGAGATGCCACAGATCCATTCCCCTCTCCTTCCCACTTTTACTGGCTTCTGTAAGGACCCATTCTGTATCCACAGCTGTGTGTAGTAAATCAGCTGTCTAACAATCCACTAAATCAGTTGTCCAGCGATTCAGAAATGGGGTTTCATCTCTCTTTCCCCAAGAAACTTGAGGTGATAGAATCATGGATTATCTCAAGTTAGAAAGGCTCTAGACCATCAGATTTTAATGTAGCATCTAGTGCAAGTGTGGGCTAATGGCAGCAACCCAGGGTTTTTCCCTTTGCCTAGTCATTTTAGTGCCTGGAGTCCTTATAAAGGGTACAGAGTGTCAGCATGGCGAGCCATGGTTCTCAAGGATAGAGAAGCCTTGAGTGGAAGGAAGATGCACAATGATGCTAATTTAAAATGTCATGGTTAGGGGATGAAGGTCAACGCATGGCCCAAGGAGGCAGTAGTAGGCTTTCTGAACAGAAGAGAGATGGAGGACAAGGGGTAGATTGGTGAAGATCTCACTGTAAACTGGCCCAAATCATCTCCCACTAGTATCGGGAGGGACCCTGCGGTATTTGCAGAGGGGGACCATGAGTGCAAAGTGCTTAAAGGCTTGATAAGCATTAGCAAACCCAGTTTGACAGGCACAGAGAAGTGGGAGTGATGCAATCTAAGCTGCTTGGTGAGTCAGTGGTGGGCAGGGGACATGGCAGCCACATCTCATGTTTTCCTGAGCTCATTGCTGGATGACCTGGCTTCCTCACCAACACTCTTTCCTCGGCACCCATTGGTATACTGGGGTAGTGAAAGAAACTTTATAAAGGCTAAATCCCCCCCAGAATATTCTCTGCTAGTAACACAGGAGGACAATATTCTACCTTTTGTCTAAGGACAGGGAAGTCTACCCAGTAGAGTCAGGCTATTTATTATAGCTTAATGAAATACAAAACATCTACTTTAATGGTATAGATGGGCACAATCATGTGTTTGGATATGTGTGTATATATTATACACACCCTAACATGGACATACGCTATTATATATTTCTATAATATATAATATTATACACACACACACGTGAGATACTCAAACATCTTAACTCCTCGTAATCAAAATGCTCTTCCTGGAAGGTCGTGTAACACTCACTACATTTTCTATATAGACAACTTTGTACATATAAGTCGTAAAGTGCGTTAAAAAGCGCGTAAAATTTTCTATGTAGAAAACTATATACATATAGCACACACATGTACTAAAACACTTGAAGTTAAGCCAAATATCACCTTCATCTTCACATCCCCAATACCTACAAAACCAGAACTGAAAAATAAAATAAATACATAAGGAAACAAATACAAAATAAATCCTAAAAACCAAGAGAGAGAAAAATGAAACAAGAAACAAAACCAAACCCCAAAACAGTCAACAAAAGCCTGGCACATGTAGAAGACATTGATTCACTTAGAGAACATAAAGAGGGTCATTTCCGAACCTCCTTTTTCTTAAAAACAAAACCAAACCAAACCCCTTTTGTTTGTCTGTTTGTTAGCTCTTATCGTTTGAGAAAAGTCACAGTAGCACTCTCACCTTGAACCAGAGTTTGGAACTTTTTGTGTTTCTTTGTACAAAAGAAAAAACGGTTTAGGTTATGGAAAATAGTTGGGAAATTTGAGGTTGAAGAGAGGAGATAGAGAGAGAAACTGGAAGATTGCATAGTTGTGAACAGTGGCTTCTCATCAAGGTGAAAAAGTGCATCATCTGATAAAATAGCATTTGATTATTATTTTTTTTGTTCGATTCCATATGTTTTTTTTCCTCAGTCAACTGTACATGTCACACATGAAAAGGTATATACAGCACACACACATGCTAACATTAAACGTCTGACATTGAAACAGCCATTCTTTAAATGCTCCATCAGTTTTTTTCCATGCAAATTTGTATTCTTTTTAAATGCATTTTTTGCTACATCCTAAGACCACAAACTTGTCTAAGCCCATCTCATGTAATTTTGATCATTAGCAACACAAAAAGGGGAAAAGCACCAGAATGGCTCGGTTTGATCACCAAACCTCTGCTTTGACTTCTTTCTTTTATGTTTTAGTTTTCATTCCTTCATTCACTGCTGGTTGTTTGCTTTTTTAATAATTTTTTTCTTTTTTTTTTTTTTTTTTCCTGCTATTCTGGTCATTTGTTTGCTTTAATTTTCCAGAGATGGGAAAAAACAATTGACTTTTTTTTTGTAAGCATTCTTGAGGTAAGAGTTATACTCAGCACCTGGGGCAGGCAACAAAGCTTTCAAAAGCATTTGAGAAATAAAGTGTGAATCCAAACACCGTAACCAACATCATAAGCTAACAACAAACCACAATAAAAAAATAAAAGTGAGGTGAATATCCCGTGTTTCTGTGCTGGCTAAACCCCCCACCCTCTTTCCATCCCTCTTTTCCCCCAAATCACAAACAGAATTAAAAGGAATGAAAGTGACTCAGCACATTACCTTTTGCACCAGTCAAATGAAAAAAGACAGGTGTTGTAGCACATTAAAAAGGATAATTCAAAAGCTTTTCATGCTTGTTGCCTGCCACAAGCGCATGTTAATATATGTCTGATCATTTACATTTATATAGGAAAGTCATATTTGTTACAACTTTATACAGGATCACTTCATTTTTGTCCATTTTAAACTTTTCACTTTTTTTTTTGTTTTCTTTTTTGGATAAAGAGTTGGTTATAACAATCTACAGTAAGGCTGCACAGGAAGAATTCTGTGTATTTTATTTTTTTCTCTAAGAACCAAAGTATATAAAATGAGGTTTGATTCTAGCACCTTTTACAGTATTATTGGTGTTGTTCCCTTTAGTAGATACCTTCACTCAACATCTGTTTTATCACTATCTGTAGTTTCAGCAGTACTTCAAAGGTAAAGATACGGTGATGATTGACCCAACCCAGCAGTCCTTTGACATTAAAAAGTCCTCCCCTGAAGTCAGGCAGAACTACTCGCATGAGCAAAGCAAACCGCCTTCACCAGCTTCCCTCTTCCTCCCCAGTGAGGGCTTCACTGCTTGGCTTGCTTGGAGCAGCGTAGGAAGCCAAGCATCCAAGGAGCAAAAGAAAAAATACACCAAGTTTCTGTCTCACTGGGGAAGCTGAGATGGAGAGGCTTGGCAGCAGATGGTTTTGCTAGCCAGGGAATAACACCCTTGCCACTCAACAGGTTGCATCAAAAAAAAAAGGCAAGGATGCTGCCCTGGGATACTGCCCCGCTGGCCCCATCGTCCTCCTTTCATGGCAAGGGGAGACCTCCCTATACCATGGCAGGAGGAAGATGTTGCCTTGTGTCGGCTTGCAGCATATGCTGGTGATGAGAAGAGCTATTTGGAGAAATTGCTATGGAGCGAAACAGCAGCTTTCACGGAGTGCAGGGAGGAGAAGGGCAGGAGGAGAGAAAGGAGCTGGAAAAATGAAGGTGGGGAAGAGAGCTCCTTGCCAAGGTTGTAATACTTTACAGGACGTTGAGCTGTTGGTTTCACTCGAGCAGTGTATAATCCTGCAGAGGAATGGTCCATTCCCCATACAGCGGCATCAGAACCTCAATTATATATATATAATTATAACTATAGCAATATATCTATCTATCTATATTTCTATATGTATAAGTTAAAGTCTGTTACTGCACTGGCACATAATACAGAGGAAAAGTACTGGCGTCACTGTTTGATGCAAGTGGTTGCCTCGGCTGAAGTCCTGTGAAGGTTAAGCACCACAAGAAAAGGCACCACAAGGTTTTGAGAATTGAGATGTCACTGCCCTAACATAGCCATCATCAACAAACATAAAAGAGCTTTCTGCAGTTAATGAGGGCAAATTCTGGCCTTACTGAAAGCAGAAAAAAAGGATGTTCCCATAAAAAATAGTGGGATTTGTGCAGGGTGGCTGGTACCTTGGTGAAGTTGAGACCAGAATTTGGCCTTTTAAGGGGCAGGTTGATTTTATGAGCTCTTACCTAGTACTTTGGACACTTTTTAACAGCCTTCCTAAATTTAAATGACCATATCTTGCCATGTTCAACATGTTTGCACTGATAGAAGGAAAGCAGAATTGAATTTCAAAAGCTAGAGCATAATCTAACACAGACAGGGCACAACCTAATGTGAAATGCCTCCTGGGATGTGCTGGATGCCTTCAGCATCCACTAAACCAGGGGAAGTTGAAGGTGATCAGCAAGTCAGATCTCATCTCTCTGTAGAGTCCTGCCTTGAACATCTCAATCTGTCAACTCTCCAGGTGCCCAAAGAAGAAATTGTCCTGGACACAGACAATGACTTTGATGGGTTTGCAGAAGTCCCACTGGACTGAGATGGAGAAAAAAGTCTGCACATCTGGTTTTCTGAGATCTTAAAGCATGCTTCTCACTTACTTCTTGGTTGGTCAAAACTCCCATTGCAGTAAACCTTTGGGCTGTCCCTTGCTCTATTTATTTTGTTCAGGAATTCCTGCTCAGGCATGCCCTCAAATATGTGGAAATCACAGGAAGAGTTGAGGAATAAGACAGAGTACATGCTCAGAGCCCTCCTGTGAAAGGAGTACTCGTTACAGACACTGTCTATAAACAACAGGCTTACCATGCGTAAGGTAATTGCTTGGTGATTGAAAAAGAAAAAGAAGAGACTCGCAGGCACTCTATGCCAAGTTAATAGCACCAGTTTTGCATTGTGTTGACACCTGTCAGACCATCCCATCTAAACCACCCTAGCTCTTCAGACAGCTGCTGACAAGCAGCCAGCCTCTGCCCTCAGCAGCACTGCACCAAATCAAGGGCAGTGCCACCAAGACCAGCAGAAAAGTGCTTGCAGGACATAGAGGCATGTCAGGTCTGCGCTTGGCCACTTTTCCTGGCCAGCTCAGAGCAGGGGTTGTTGGCAGTCCTCATATCTCTCAAGCATGACATGTGTGGCTTACTGGCAGAAGCTAGAAATGGTGTTGAAACACCACTGTGGGAAAGAAAAGGAGTTGCCTGTGTCAGGACTTGAAGTAGTTTTCCTTGCTCATTCAGATCTACTTCTGGGGGTCTAATTTGGATCGCAGCCTTGCTAGACCCCACATAAGGATGGCTCAGGTGCGGAAAGGACCTAGGAAGGAACCAATCTCTCTCAGCTGAACTGGCAGATCCTTGATCCTAACTTGGATGGATGGGCATCTTCACCTGCAAGCCATATACTGAGTTAAAACGGCACTGGAAGGACAACTTCAGATGAATGACCTGGGTCCAAGACGGGCTGAGTTTGGTTAATAAGGCAAGACTGAAGGCATGCGCATGACTGAGTTTCAACTTAGTTAACAAAAAATGTACTTTTTACTAGGAAAGCTTAGACCATTATTTCTGTTTGCTGCTGCTAATCAAGAGGCCCTGGGGTGAGCAGACCCTTGCTTTGGAAGATTTTCAACCAGATAGGATTTAGAGTGGGAGAATAAAGACACAGGGATGCCTGTGGCATGGACTCTTGGGAATGCGCCTGATGACCTGTATGCCCTTTCCATCTCTGCTTTCTTCATCTCCATGACTGTGAAATCCCTGGATTCTCACTTGACTTCCCCAAATGCTTTCCAAAGGGAAAGTGGAGCATCTCAAGGGACAGAGAAAAGCATTCCCCAAAAGCTTAGTGTGGCATTTTGAATGGGTTTTGCTACTCCTTCTTGAGAAACCAAATTTCACATCAGTCTATCTGTCTCTGCTGAACTACAGGGAGACAAGGGGAAGGTGACCATGCATTGCTTTGTCCTGTTGTGCCTACCACAACCAGAGTCCTGCAGCTCTTTGATGTTAAGGTCACAAAGCACTTCACCAACATTGACTAAAAAATCCTCACATCATCCTTGTGAGGCAGGCTTTGCACCTCCCATTTTACAGATGAGGAAACTGAGGCACACAGCAGTTACATGACTTGTCCAAGGTCACACAAACAGCCACAGTGAAACTGAAGGCTATTTTGGGGCAGGTCCATGAATCTGTGTTTTAGTAAAGTGTTTAGCACAAGGGGCTCCTAAGCCTGGATGCAGTCCCAGTGTGCCTACTACAAGGTAAATGGACAGTATTTAGTGGTTACAGTTTATTGCATTTAAAAACATTAGAAGAACCCAGGTGTCCTGCTTTTATACCTTCTTTTTACCATTCTGTAGTGACTGGGGAATTTGTTCTCCTTGAATAAGCTCTACCTGAAAAATTAAGCGCAAAAGTATTTTCCAAGTTTTGAATGTTAAAAAGTTCCAGCAGTGATTAGTCAAATTTCAATGTTTATGGGAAAAGTGGCATTTCTGAAGTATTTAATTTGTGCTATTCACTATGGCTGTGTCAGTTTCCCAGTACTATCAAAATTCACTAATCAAAAATGCTCCTAGGATGAAAGCTAAATTCAGAAAGACTGTGGTCTTTCAGGATTCCCTTCAATTGGAAGGTGCTCCAGAGCTTCTCAAGAAGCATATAACTAGTCTGCATTCCCAGCTCTTCTGTAGGCTAGGGATCTTTAAACCCACATTAAAGGATCTTTAAACCCACACTGCAAAACCTGGGGCAAGTACGGCAGAGATCAGGGGCTGGAGGTGGGATAAGTGATGGGAATCAGGCAAGAACCTGACCATTCCCCTCTTGCATGCCCTGGAGCACAGGCCAGTGGTACTAGGGAATATATTATCCTTTCCAGCAGAGAAAAACCTAAAATCCCCTTGACTTTCCCAACCAACAGCCCATGGCAGAGATGGAAAGAGAACGTGTATCTTCAGGCACCATGATTTTACCTTCTGTATAAGACAGTGCATCCATAAATATGCACACTGAAGGGATGGTATTTCCTTGCAATCAAAAAGTTATTCAAAGCCTCCAAAATATACAGCCTTGCTGTGAAAATCCTGGGTTTAGGGGAACAGCTCCATGATGTGGCATGCTATTTCAAGTTCCCAAGCACATCGCCATTAATCTGTGACAGGGAACACACAGAAGACCGTGGAAGGGCCTCACCCCAGTTAGTATCTTAGACTGGTTTCATACTGGGTAATCACATCATCTTTAGTGGAATGGTCTGAACTTGTCCCAGCGGCATGAGTGGAAATCACCAGACCTAAATGTGAAATAGTCCTTCCCTGAGTAATTTAAACACTTAAATTACTTCCTATTCCTCATTGGAACAAAAGGCTGCAATGGTAAAACAGTTTGCAGAGTGGATACATTAGCAAAACCACTTATTTTCCTGACAGAAAAATGTTTTCCAACAAAAGAAGAAGTTTCAGATCCATTTTGGGAGGGGGCACATTTTTTGTAGCTAATGGCAAAGTTTGATATCCAATATAAAATCTTTTCCTTCTCATTCTCCCTACATGGAGAGGATGGGGGCCAAGGGATTTGGCTGTGTTTTTAGAAAACATGCATCACAGCTCTTCTCCAAAGGACTGCAGTTACATACGATTTAAGGCTTGTTTATTTGCTCGAGTAGTACTAGACCTACGGTGCAAACCATTCCACTTCCTACTACTTAGCCTTTATAAATTTGTTGACTGATACCCAGGTTTCAGTAGCTATTAAGAAAAAACAGTTTAAATGGGAATGATGTAAAACTGTAGTAGTCTGAGGGGGACGCCTGGGGAACATCTGGTGTATAGTTTCTCTTGCAGCAGTGCCAGCTCAAAGCAAGCCCATTGAAGTCAAGTAGCTTCAACTTCAGCTATTGAAATTTCTATGGGCGCATGTCCCTGTGTATACTCACACACCCTCAGAAGCTGAAATAAAATCCTAAAGTGAACAGACTGCAGGTGTAATCAGCTGGGATTTTTCCTGGATCTTCACTACTTGGGAAGGAACAATGTTTGCTTTTAAGGTGGAAGAATGGGAGAAAAGATGGAGCCAGTATGTACGTGGTGTTCAGCTGGGTCTGAGGGAAGGAGGCTCTGGCTCTGGCAGAAAGTTTTATTGGTAAATACAGCTAGAAAGGCAAAATATGAGCTGCTTGTGACTGATGAACATGAGTGACATCTGGAGAGAATACAGTAATCATTTTCCCTTTTAGTGACATTTGGCATTTGAATTCTAAAGGCTTGAAACCAGATCTGGACAGAGATTAATTCCTGTAAAGGAGAGCCCAGTTTGCTGTGTACATTAACAGGGCTGCTCTCCTTGCAATGGCAATACTGGTGGAAGGGGAAACCCTCTCTTCCTCAACTAAACCCAGAGACTACAAAGCCCCTTTGTAGGTCAGGGGTATGCAACACTCAGATGGCTCTGCTTGGAAAGAAACTGCTGATTTTTCCAGGTTTTGCCTTAGGTTTCACAAAATCTACAAGCTCAAACAGGAAAACTGTCATCACAAGTTAAGAAAAAAGAAACAAAACCAGCACCAGTAGAAGTTACTATTTTCAGGACAGAGCGTATAAGGAGGCACCTGAACATTAATAGAGCTTTACTGATTTATACTGATAACTGCATTTGGCCCCACTTTTGGTCTAATGTTGGCTTCCAGATTTCTTAAGAAGAAGAAGATCAGGCGGCACAGCATTTCCTCAGAAGGACCTTAAGCTTTTGATGGTCTTTTTTCCCTATTTTCACTTAAAATAAATACAAGGAATGTTTATTTTCAGCCCTGCTTGCAAATCCCAAATTACTAGCACCTCACACCAGAAACTACCTTGCTCACCTCAAAAAGCCCTTTGGAATTCACAATGTTTTCATATATATTAAAACATATATACTGTTGCAGTAACATGGCATGTATGCTTTTCTATATTTCCACAGAACTGTGTATATAGACACAGACATACATGTTGATTAGTCCCTTTAATCCTGAAAATTCATAGCCACCCACTTCACATGAGGCCTGATACATACTAGGTGGAGTTTTCACTCTCCTCCCACTTTTCTACCTTCTCAGTTAAAGTAGCCATTGCTGCTGAAGTGGGTTAAAGCAAAACAATCAGCTGCAAACACAGCCACATGTATTTACTGTTGAACAGTACATTTTCAGGAAAGTTAAAGGGTGATTTATTGATCAGGTGAACTTTTTGTCTTTTTTTAAATATATATATATATAATGCCTTCAATACTTTATTGGCTATATCCTATCTATTTCCACTAGCTTTGAAAGCACTCTGCATTTACATCTTATTTTTTCTCTGCTAGATACACGTGAAACTAATTGCTTTCAAAACCTCACTTGCCCTCTCTTACCCCTCTCAGTCCATCCCTGTTCAAGACACAGACATGTGGTGCTTCTTAGGACAAAGAGGGAAAATCTGCATGTTGGCCAGCATTTGGTTGGGTCGAACAAAGCAGTTAGCATAGCACCGAAAGAGTTACATTGCTGGTTTTGTCCCAGCATCAGTCTTTTTTGGAACATAAGTAGTAAAAAGAACCCAGAAGCACTGAGCTGAGTGCTTAAAACAGGGCAAATAAACGGCTGGGGAGAGGAATGGGGAAGGAGCAGACCCAAAGCTGATGCAGATGAGCAGTGGCCCATCTGCAAAAGTAGGGCTTCTGAATTTGCTCTGCCCCAGTGGGAAGATATGCAGCTGCCTGGTTAGTCATGTGGAAGAGTCTGGCCCATGCAGCCAGAAGATTTTGAACTACCTCCCCATGGTGGATACAGAAAAGGGACACAGAAGGTACGTGGCAGACCATCACAGAGCTTTGTTCTTGCTTCATGCAAGGCAAATCTTGGGTTAAGAAGACAACTGCCACCTGAAACACCACCCAGTTATCCAGAACAGGCCAGATTTCAGAGTCCTTACTCAGGAGAGAAAATGAGACCCAATAACAAAACCCAGGAGCTCTGCCTGAGTAAGGAGTGCGTGGGTAGACTTCAGAAAGCTTTTCTAAAAGGGAGCAGGGAGTCTTGCCTTGCATTGCATTTCCAAAAGAGACATTATATAATGGTCAGCGTACTTAGACAACAAAAACACTTGGCTCAAAACCACAAAAGTCCCCCAGGCTTTCTACCACATGCTTTTTTTTCCCCTTCTGAGTTATCCAACCAGTTGTGATATTTGAAGCAATGAACTGCATCCCTTCCCTTGTTCTAAAGAAAGTTATCCTGGGTTTCACCCGAGTGTCTTGGGGTTCAACCATGGATGAATTCACCTCATTGGACACATAACTGACAGTCAAAACTTCCGTGGACGGCAAGGGAAGTTTTGCCTGTGGAAGGATGGTGAAGGCAGACCTGGTCTAGTCTCTCTGGATGTGGCACAGATTTTTCTCCAGGGAAGTGGGTACTTTGAGAAGAGTTGTACGTGAGCAGCACTGAGTCTAGCTTATCCTTTCACAACCCACCTTCAGCCTTCACATTAGGAAACAGTTAAAAGAAAAAGCTACTGTACAACCAAGTAAACTGCAATTGTTTTGCTGTCTTAGGCAGGCAGGAAACTTAAAAGGCAAAAACAAAAAAGAAAAGATTTTTCACACATTTATCAGTTGAGACTCTAGTTTTCCCATGCCTACAAGAGTCCTCAGCAAACCGTATACCAGCCTCCCAAATAAGGTCCAGGCTATTCCAAAACAGCGTGAGCAAATTTTTCACTGTATTCAGATGGAAGCCGATGACTGAATGATTAGTTGCACATTAACTGTGGCTGATGAGAGCAACTTTTAAAGAAATTCAAGTATTCACCAGTAAGCTGTTAGGTTCAGAAATACTTCTGTGATCTTTAGTTCAAGTTTCCAGAAACTGAAAGGAAAAGGGAAAGGTCACCTGTTGCGTAAGAAAACAACATTGCAAACAGTGCTATTACATTTGACCAGGAAAGCAAGGCTATTCAGTCAGCACACAAAAATGTTCTCCATTGCTTGCTTTTGGGGAGAGAAAAGACTTAAGATCACTTTCTTGACACTTGCACGCACTAGCAGGTTTTCCTTCTGCGTGTCGTAACAAACCCCTTTACTGCTCATTCCTGATACCAGCATGAACCCAACAAGAATGAAATTTTTACAGTGCACTTCCAGCACCTCTCACATTGTGTTTACTTAAGCCTCACAACACCCCTGTGAGGTAGGTAAATATTATTATACCCATGTACAGATGGGTAAACTGTAGGCACAGAAAGGTTAAATCACTTGCCCAAGGTTACACAGCAACTCTGCGGCAGAGCTGGGGTTGAAACCCAGGAGGACTGTCACCCAGAAATCTGCAATGAGTTTTAGACCATGGCCACTTTCTACGCTTGCTGTAAAAGACCATCTGACAAACACAGCATTGCACAAATCCAAATAACTCCACGTATTTCAAAGTGCCTCGTTTTCAAACAGTGGCCTTGCTGCATGTGTCCCAAAGGAGGGGGGAAGGAAAGTTTATGCTCTCAAATAATTTTTGTCTGTTTGCCATGCTTTGTTTTATTGTGGTTTGTGTTTTGTTTGGGGTATTTTTAGTTTTTTAATATACAACAGGAAATGATACTCCTTATTATTTTATCAATATCACTTTCCAATTGGGTTGTGCGTGTGTCTGAATATACCTTAAGGTCCAGATGGTTTATGCAGATTTATTTTAATTGTCACTAATTGCTTCCCTCCTCATCAGGGAAGAGACAATGGAACATATGCAGCTATCTGTCAGCTCATTTTACCATGTTTTCCCATTATTCTAATGTCTGAGCTTCAAGTAAAGAACAAGGGTTGAACACAGGCAACACCTAGCACAGCAGGAAGGTTCCTACCTTTCTTCACGTCACACCTCAACAAAAAAAAGCCATCACACCATTATTTCCAAGTTTAAACACAACAGAATAATGAAGCAATTCTGAACATGCTCATGGAGAAATAAGTGGATTGCAACAGTCTCTAGCAGTACCCAAAGGTCTGGAAACTCATTCTGCACACAGTGAAAGGTTTGCCCACGTCTATTTGGGATAGCCTCAAATCTTCTCATTCAAACAAGGCTGAGATTCTCTGCACCAGAATACACCTGAGCTCCAAGGAAAGATAAAACTAGAAATTGTAATCCTGGGAAACTACCATCCATAAAGCCCCAGGGCTTTAGACAACTGCCAAAATAACAGCATGCAAGCTTCAGCAAGAAAAGGGTATACAACGAAGTTCACATCATCCCTATCATCAGCTACCTCAGCTTCTCTGGGACTGGCATAGACCTTTTTTTGTTGTGGTTATTCGGGTTTTTGTTTTACATGTTTTTTGCACGACCACTTTCAATCTGAACAGAATCCAGAGAAAAGCTAACCCAGTAAAAGGAGAAAATATCCTAGAAAAGCCTGTCTCCATAATTTTCCGCTGACTCTGGCAGCTTCCAAATTGTCTCTTGCCCAAGCTGCCCAGCAAGCAGGCACTAAAAGGTTTTGCAAATGCACAGTAGTAATTTTTCCTTTTCAAAGCACCTCTGAGCTTCAATGAAATCATGCTGGATGAACCTCAGACCACATTTTCTTCAGGAGGTTTAGTCATGCTGCAGGTATGTGGGTGACAAGTGTGTCATACATTTCTCTGTAGGGACAAGGAGTAGAGATAAATTGTGAAGTGAATCTTGTGTGCACAGAAATATATCAGAAGAGCACAGAATAATTGCTCTCTGACAGTCAATACCCTTGTGAGTAGCATCAGCCAGGTTTTAGCAGACCACTGGCTAAAGCTTGAAATTAATTTTATCCTGTTTCATATATTCAGCTTTAAATAAAAATACATGCAGAAGACCACTGACTTTTGGCAGGTGCAGAGAAGGACAGGATGAAGTAGACAATTAGCTCCAATCCAGAACACTGAATAAATATATATTTGCACTCAAAATAAGTAGCTCACTTGCACTTTCCACTGCTAATTATACTTTGTCTCCTCTTCTGCAGTTCAGGCTGGATATGCTGCAGATGAAAAATGCCTTGTGTGGGTGGCAAAACATGACAAGGGCATGGGCAGGGACCTTGTAATTCCCATATTTCCATTATTGGCTTGGTCTGGTCTGAATCATTCCTATCTCCAAATTAGCTGCCTGCAGATGTGTAACGTTATCACACTAAGCATGCCAGCCATCTGACATGGATGGAAGGATGGATGGGATGACATCAGCACCATAAAAGTGATGTTGTTTGTAAAATAATGTCAGCAAAAAGAACAAAGTGAACCAAAAAAAACCACCTTGTCCATTGAACTGGGCAGAAAAACAGAAGAATGCCAAGTTGAAGCTGATTTATTCCACCAAGTCCTGAATCCTGGTCTGTGGCATATAGTTGCATCTTTATTAGTAAATTAAGCACTGCCAGGATCCATTCAGGCCATGAGCCAACTGACAAGCGCTGGCCACGTCCATACTACTAAACTCTTTCTCCACCAATACAGAGCGTCTGCATCCAAACTGCCGATTGGGAATGGTCTCTGGCCAGCGTCAATGTCTGTACCCAAGCCCAGGGCTCATTGGAGTGGGCCAAAACCATGCCAGGGAAGGTTTGAAAAATATAACAGTGGGGATGGTGGAGTCCTCCTGGCCAAGCTTTTGCTCTGGCATGGCACAGTTGGCTGGTTTAGATGATTCCAGGATGAATCCAACAGCACAAACATGCCAGAGAAGTTGCTCACTGCTCTTGTGATGTGAATAAATACGGACTCAGCCTTCTCCATGACAGTCTGAAAAACCCATCACACAGTATCTTCAGGCAAGAAGGTGGAATATGGCATTATGTAAGCTACCAGGGAGAAGCTGAGGAGTTAAGAACCAAGTGAAACCAAAACAAGCCACGAAGCATCCTGAGAAGTGCACACCAAAGATCAAAGAGACCCTAGGAAAAAAAGTAAACAGGAAAAGACCAGACTTTTAGCACTAGGGTTAGTACCAATAGAGAGCTAGGGGCAATTTTCCTCCCGAGCTTTTGTCTTGGCAAAAGGCGCTGTTTGGCAACAAGATCACAGATAATCCCAAGAGGAAATGGTCACCACACCAAACTGAACTCATTGGGTGTAGTGGTAGAGCATGTGCTTTACGTTAAGGCTGTAATGAAGTCCTTCGAAGAGAAATAGTTCTTCAGGGTTGACACAGGCTCTCACTTTTGCTAACTCAGGATGCCAGTGGATATCATTCAAAGAAAGGACTAATAGCTGAGGCAGAAAGTTTATGCAACTAAGCACAATGAAACAGTCTTAATATGCAGTGGAGGCACCTGCCTTCATTTTTATCCATACTACGAGCCATGAAGAAAAAGGACTTTTGAGGGGTGTGTCAAGCCCTTTGTCAAGCTGGTTTGGCTGTGAGAAATTAGCACTGTATTGAGAGATAAGGTCACTTCTAGAGTGTTTTGCCCCTCTACTCCCATAATGGGATGGAGAGGACGGCTGTTGCTGTGGCGTTCTGGAGCAAGGGTCCCATTCCTGAGGGAAGGCAGGCTGCGGATGTTCATAAGAGGCAACACTGAAGGGTCTCTTCCTTGACTCCTGATGAGTGTGCCTTGGCTCGTTGACTCATTTCACTGTCCTGGTGCAAAGTAGCAGGGTCCAGCTGTTCAGTAGGGCCAGGGAGTGTGTTCACATCTCCAAACGAGACCTCAAGGTTGACCAGTCTGGGGAAGGGGACCTTCTCAGATGCTTTTGAAAATGAGGATGCTATTTCCTGGAGGAAACATCCTCTAAGAACAGCAGGGTTGTCTGTCATCCATTCCTTTCTCATGCTTATGCCAATGAAATGCAGCTGTAACCATTCTATGATTCTATGTGTAGAGGAGAGCTCTTCATGGAAGGACCAAGGAGAGTCTTTACACAGGGAATGATTCTCAGGGAAACTAAGTCTACACTGGTATTACATTTAAGTCAGAAGAAAGTTCTGGGAAGGGAAATGCAGGCCTGTTGCTGGAGGATGGGCACCTCTATTATTTTATGTCTCAGTATCTGGGGATAGCAAGTTCACTTCACAAAATACCTGTTTTTATGGAGACAGTATACTGATTAGGGAAGAAACAGGGAGAAATGTTAATAGGACACTTGAGAAAAGACTGGTTATGGGACACAGACAATGCAGAAGGGAAATGAAAGCTTTTCACAAATACATGTAAGTGTGCATATATATGTATTTATGTGCACAGTAACAAGGGACTGGGAATTTAGATAGATGAAGACAAGACAAAATCCCTCCATTTGCATGAAAATGTGATCATCATACTGGTTGTAATCAGAGCCCAGAAACATTTGCCTGAAATGGAGTTTGACTGGGAATTACAGTACCAGTGACAATTTGGCTTCTTATAAACTTTGCCATTTGTCTGTAGTTTGGCGTGAATGAGTCCTGCCCTCCCTGAAAGGGACAGACATCAGTTAAAAGTTTTCTTTACAAAACAAAACGAAACAACTGAGGAAACCCCAACATTTTCTCAGAACACTGCAAAGGATCACTGATTGAAAAAAATGTTTCTTTTCAGGTATATTCAGGCGAAGAAAGCATTCAGCTTCTTTAAACTGTTATATAAAATTGGTACTAGTTTCTTTAAATACTTTTGTAATTAAAAAAACAACTGAATCCTCAAATTAAACAAAAAAATCATAACCATAATTAAAAAATATCCCCCCATGCTGATCTCCTCTTCAGAATAGGTCAGCATGGGAGTTTTGCACCCTAGACAGTTACAGTATTTCTGGAATAAAAAATTGCAATTACACACAGAAAATACTACAGCATTCACTTAAAAATATCTCATGTTGTTGTTGTTTTTCCCCTCCCAAGTAGAGGGATGGTGGGATTGAAAAGATGCCCTGAAACGGGAATATTCTTTTAAAGGAGCAATACTCTCAAAACAGAAAAAGGTGTGAGATAGATGCAAACCCATGATTTAACTTGAAAAAAAGAGATTCCAGCACAGAAACAGCATTTGAGAGATGTGAATGTTCAGACACTGAGCGGGTTATTTGGAAATGTCAAGACAACCACTCAACTCTCGGCAGGTGACCATCTAGGCTTTGCCATCAACGGAGGTGGCAGCATCTCCTTGCGGTGAGAAGGCTAAGCTAAACCACGATGCTCTCGCTACGCTCCTGAATTTCCTCCGGTGGTGTTTCTTGCCATGTACTTACAGTAGAGGGTGACACGAAACAGTTTTTATCAGCAGTTCCCCACACGTACCGGGTTGAAGAATTCTCAGCTAAATCACAACAACAACATCAACAAAAATACAAAGCACCAAATCATCTCTAGATGTGAGTCAGTTTACAGGTTATTATCGTTTGAAGAAGTTTGTTGGTTGTTTTGTTGTTGTTTGCTTTTTTGTTTTTTATCCCGTTTTTCATGTTTTGTTTTCCTTAAAAACAAAACAAAACAGAAATCAAAACCCCAAAATGGAACGAAGGATGCTTTACAATCACTTTAAGGCTCGCACTGAATGAGACATGACAGGTCTTACACAAGATTACAAATAAAACATGTATGCCTTTCACAGCCTTAAAATGATACAGTAGGTCAAATTATTTTGCCAGTCACTGATCAAGTATTGTGCCTTTAAATTGACTTGCTTTTTGCTACTATGCTGAGTTTTATTATTACTGAAATAGTTATTAGATATGTGTAAATATACTTTAGAATAATGTTCTTGGTATATAATTTCAATGTTTGCAGATTTCTTATTTTCCAGAAATCAAGATGGTGGGCCTTATTCTGGGTTCAGATGGTTCTTATTTATTCCACTGAAGGCAGTGGCATTTTAGCTTGTGCAATTGTTTGAAACAAGATCAGATACTGTATTACGACATTAATGGGGTGCAAACCGACCATCACACATGGCCCATTTACACGAGTAAAACGGTTACATGGTGGGATCATGTTTATAACATGACTTGGTCAAGGTTCACATGCTTGGCCAAATGGTGTTATAAATGCATTGCCAAATTGAGTTACACACCTGATTTTGTCTTTCAGTTGGAAAAATCAAACTCCATTGGGGGTGTCTTGGCTTTGCTTTCTTGTCTTTAGACATTTGGGGTTTTTTCTGCTAAATCCAATCAGAGCAACAAGTTTGGTTTTTTTTAATTGTACATTTCTCTCTTTTTGTTGTTTCTTTTTTCTTTTTTTTTTTTTTTTTTTTTAATTTTAAGGTTTGCATTTGAGTTGGTTGGTTGTTTTTTTTGTTTCTTTTTTCCTGGCAGATAATCATCAAAGAGTTTTGCATGAGAAAGGTGACAGTACTTAATGAAACTCAGCACCTAAGGGCATAAGGCAGTTGTAGGTTTGTTTGTTTGTTTTTTTATTTTTCAATCAGCACCAATCCCATAGATAATGTTCTACACTTGGTGTACGGTATAAAACTGATGTGGAGATGCCTCCTTCTCCACCTGTGAATCCTAGGTGTGGAAGTTGAGATACTGTTTCTTGTGTGTAAAAAACAAAAGAAAAGTTTTTCTTTTTGTTTTTACTTACAAAACATAGAGAATATCTTTTTTTTTTTTTATACATACAGCAACCAGAAAGAAAGCTTATCTGAAGGTTTGTGTTTGTTTCATGATCTGTGTTTACCGTAAACAAAAATAAGGTCCCCTCTTTTACTTTTGCTTTAAGGAGCTTTAAAGTGAAGATTCATATTGTAGCAACTCATATAAGAGAGGTCCATCTCTATACCTAATACCTACAGCTGTGGGGGTGACATATTGGAGGATGTTGATAGTTCTTCTTAACCTCCTGTCTACAAAATGAGCATCCCATGCAGGGTACCTTTTTCTTGGGATGTCAATCTTAATGAGAGGCCCCTCGGGGGGGTAGGGTCGCCCAGATGGAGTAGATGGTACCATTGCTCTCACCTGGAAAACGGGCAAGCAAGTGTCAGCCGTGAGTTCCTCCTGTTGCTCCGTGACCGCTCTGGTGGGCGTAGCCTGGGCCCCCCGGTACCCAGGGGTTTGGGGTGCCATGGGCTCAACATCGGGGGGCAAAGGAATGCCCCAGAGCAGCTCGGCGCAACAGGAGCTGGCAAAGATCTTAGCTCTTGGCCCCATGGGATGCAGCACACCATAATATAACAGCATCAAAGCTATCCCAGCAGCAAAGCTAAGAAAGACACAACACAGTGCTGGCACGGCATATGAGTCAGTAGTGTCAGGATCTCTGTAAAAATACCAAAGGAGCGTCAAGGCAGCGTTCTCCGTCAGGACTACCGTGTAATACGCAAACATTCTGTATCGAGTCCGCCCTTCCTTGACATTAAACCAGCAGAAAATGTACACAATCCCTACCACCATGTTGAAGAGGATCTCCTCCCACTTAGACATGCAGAAATCTGTCCCACCATGGATGATCCAGAAAGCCATGGCACACCAATGGACCACTACAAAGATCCCAAAGTAGAGCTGGAAAATGGAAGCAAAGAGAGCAAAAGAAATAACTCGAGATGAGATGGTGAAGAGGCGCCAGAAGACATGGATGAGGGCCCCTCTGTAGCTCATACTCTTCTTGTCGTCCCTAGAGTCCCGAAGAAGCTTGTGATAGGAGGCTAGCACCCAAGCCAGGGACATCAGGGAGGCCACAGAGGACACACCTGCCGGAAGACACACAGATCCACTGAGTTAGACAGGAGGTTTGGTTGAAAACATCATCTGCCCACTAAATTTTTGCATCTGGGGCAGGCTCAGTAGCCCAAAGGTTCAACTCACGTCAGGTTGTCCTTATAGTCTGGAGGAGAGAAATACAGAAATATCAGTGTAGGAATTGGAAAGGATGCTGTATGCACGAGTTCTCTCACATAGCACATTATGCAGCCCATTTTCATGATCCAATGGCTCTGCTACCACCCCAGCTCTTCTCTTCTTCCCACTTGACAATTTGATATCCAAATCTCATCTTTCAGTAGAAAGGGGTCTACCTTGGAGTGCAGCATGGCAAGTGCAGGACATCCGTATTCCCTGTAACTGCATGGATTTGTTTATTTTTTCTAAAATACTCTCATGCAAGCAACATTCACTTTGACTTGCACTTGATCCTGCCTTAATCAGGAATCCTTTGGGAAAAATACGCAGGCTTTTGTCACCCTGTAGTCCCATGTAGTGAATATATAAGCACAAGACACATCAAGACTTTTATGCAGAGTCAGGTTTGGTCCTTGTCAAGGAGGACCAAGAGATTTTCCCCGAGGTTGGATAGTCATGAGTGGCAGGGTGTGTGGGATAGTATGGGCAAGTATCTAGGCCAGTGGGCCCCTCCAGTGCTTTGG
>JANRGW010038551.1:16564-37472 GCA_024733675.1 Psilopsiagon aymara | reverse complement strand
TTAGTGTAAGGGTGGTGAGGCACTGGAATGGGCTGCCCAGGGAAGTTGTGAATGCTCCATCCCTGGCGGTGTTCAAGGTCAGGCTGGACATAGCATTTGGTGATATGATTTAGTGTGAGGTGGTCCTGCCTATGGCAGGGCAGTTGGAACTAGATGATCTTGAGGTCCTTTCCAATCCTAACTATTCTATGATTCTATAATAAACAGAACAATAGCTCTCCATCTTCTGGAATTAAAAGAGTGTCCTAGGTTCAACAGTAGCAGACATTTTTCTTCTTCTTGGTAGCTGGTGCAGCACTATGTTTTTGACTACCGGCCTGGGAACAACTCTGATAACACCAACGTTTTCATTTTCTGCTTAGAATGTTTTGTCTGATCAAGGACTTTTGGAGCCTCATGCTCTGCCAGGGAGGAGGGGAAGCCGGGAGGAAGCAGAGACAGAGCAGCTGATTTAAACTGACCAAAGAGGTATTCCATACCACAGCACGTCAGGCCCAGGATGTAAAAAAACAGAGGGCAGAGACCCGGAAGGGTGGGGTGCGCTCTTTGGTTTGTCTGGGTATAGCTGGTGAGCGATTGTATTCTTTTCTCTTGTATTTCTCTTGTCATTATTATTATTGGTGGTAGCAGCAGTGGTTTGTGTTATACCTTAGTTATTAAAATGTTCTTATCTCAACCTGTGGGAGTTGCATTCTTTCGATTCTCCTCCCCATCCCCCCAGGAGCTGAGGGGAAGAAAGATAGGGGAGTGAGTGTGCAACTGCGTGGCTGATTTATGACTTAAACCATGACGAAGGGTAATTAAACCCAGAGTAAGCCACAGTTGAAATTTTGACTTAAATGCAAAGGATTATTTATTTGGTGAAGGTTGACCTGTCAGACTGTGTGGCTGTCTTAGTGACCAAGGAAATGGTCATTAAATGAGCTAATACTAGCAGAAATGGCAAGGGAATCAAATGTCATATTTCCTTGCAAAATATACTAGGAATAATATGTTCGTGAGTTTTATTTTAGTACCAAGTAAATAAGGCGAAATAATAACTAAGAATAAACCAGCTAAACAGCATGGTATCTTGGAGGATATTGGTAGGATTTACAGGGTGGAAATTTATGCCTGGTTAACCTCTTTTAATTCTTTGAACTGTCTAGCAAAATAATGAAGAATGGAGAATTAAGCTTTCAAATACCCTTGGGAAAAGGCTTTCTGAAGAGGTCATTAAAGACACTAATTATGCTTAAGGTGAGATGTAGATTTTTCCTGCTGGGTTAAGTAACTCCACTGAGTTTTTGAAATTTAAGGGGACTTTTGCGGAAAAACTAAAGCAATCATTATTCAGTCAATGATAACCAAAAGAGATATGTATCAACAACTTGTATCATCTAAAGGAGCTTTCTCCCTTCTTCTGGTATAATTGAATGGCACCCCTGTTACATTCGGGAAATTTACTGCACCTTTACTGTAATTACTTGCAATACTTGCAATTATTAAGCTTTCAACCATCAAACTGTATAGCTGTTTTTATCTTAGCTAAGCTCTTCCTGTCTGAACAGAATTTCTTCATGCTGCATATGTACCTAAGGTAACATCATTCTGGAAATTTTGAATTGTAATATTTTTTTTGCAGAAAAAAGAGAAAAAACCTCCATTCTTACTCTAATTTTTTGCATCCTCTTTCCTGTAAAGTCCTAGAAGCTCTGTGCTTTGGCATCAGCAATTCCAACATGGGGGAGTTCTTGTTGGTCCAGCTTAATTTTGAACAAATTATAGCCCTCTGAGCGTAAGGGTGTGAATACTAATCGCTGCAGAGACAAGACTGCTTGCTGTTCTCATGATCCTGTGCTTCTGCTCCCTTGGACCTTGTAGAGGGAGCTGCCTGTGCTGAGGTCAAAACGTACACAGGGCTACTTTGGAGTGATTAACCAACATAATTCTGTAATATTGCAGTGCTGCTGTGACAACGCTACTTTCATTTTTCTGGAGCACAGTAAATATACTAGATAAAAGCAGTATTAATACAAAATTTTAAGACACCCTCCTTTTCTTATGGTGAGTTGTCTGTTTTTTCTTACTCTTTCATTTTTTGCCAGGTGACCAAATACTAAACCAATTACAATGAGTATTGATATTTCTTTTCTTTTTGACATTCAGTTTTGTGTACTTCTTCCCTCAAAACAGAAACAAAGCCCAAACTAAACCTCATTGAACCCCCACTGCAAAAAGTTTAGTTGTTGGTTTTCTTTGGGTTGCTTCATTCATAATTTTGGGTGGATCTTTTTTACTTTAAGGAAGCTTCTTTCACAAGTTCTTGGAAAAACTAATAAACCTTCTGCAGTGGATTTCTAGACATTCATTAACCAGAGATTTGTTGCCGTGGATACTGAGGCAGGTAGATTGCCTACTTAAAAAAAAAATGGAGTAAAGAAAAAAGAAAATAGCCACACACAACTAAAATCAAACAACCCAAACCAAATTGGCCTCAGCTCAAAGTAAGAAGAAGCAAAATTTGCCTCTCATAAGGCAAATGTTATTACAGACAAGGTGAAGAAATAAGGACTATAACATAATCCTCATTGAAAAAAAAATAAACCAGAGGCTTTAAGTGAAGTAATTTTTAAGTAATGAATCAATCCTGAGATTTGTGTTTGTCATTGTTGTGGGGAAATGCCCTCATGTATGCTGTGTCACACGAATTTTAAAGTCATTCAGACAACTTAAGGGTTTTACCTTTATTTTTTTACTTTTGTGTTTTATGTGTTTTTCTACTGGGTTTCTTTCAAGCCACCATCAGTACGAAAATGCAGAGCAATACACAAGAAAAAAAAAGACCTGGTGCAACCAATTTCAGTGACAAATACACACAGATTCCAGTTGGCATCTGAGCTCTGCATGAAGGCTCAGCTTGCCCGGTTGGCAGGACCTGTGCTGACAGTAGTGATAGCCCAAATCATTTGTCACTGCCTGTGGAGGTGGGATGGAGAGAGGGGGGCAGCGTATCCACTTTGGGCTGGCTGGCAGGAGTAAGGGCTCTTTCACATAACCACAGAAAGCCATGTCCTGGATGTGGGGTCTGCATTCATCTTCCAGAAGGACAAAGGAGAAGTGTTTTTAACCCTCTGGCAGCCTCTAACCAGGGGTGGGCCATTAGTGAGTCAACAGGGATGGGCTGCTTCCCTCAGAGTGTGGACAGGCAGGTTCCCTCTGTGTATTGTAGGTTTCCATACAAGCCTTTTCCATTTCCAGTGCTCACCTGAAGAGTTAATTAGGGAGAAAACCGTGTTTCTGCCTCCGGTAGCACTTAACAATCCCCAAAACGCAAATAAAAGACAAAGCTGCAGCTGTTTAAAATATTCCTGCTGCTACATTGTTAAGGACAAGGGGACAAACATAAGGGCATGAAGCTTCTAATTAAGAGCAGGTTTGTATGGTGTACCAACTCAAACATCAATATTGTTTGAACTCAGTACTGGCTTAATTTACCCCTGCCTATGAGGTCGAGCTTATGCCAGAATGTTTCATACCTCTGTGCTCTTTGAATCAAACAGAGTGCAAAATATCTCTGATGTAAAGGTTTTAAGGCTGACATAAAACTGTGTTTCTTGGGAAATACCACACGGTACCATGACTCAAGAATGTGTGTAGGAGTGAGAGATGCTATCTGGGACTGAGGTCAAATGGAGTTAACTTACTGACTCCTTTGCATATCATGTGTAACAAAGAAACAGGCTAGGAAAAAAAGTATTTTTCATTTTTGAGCACAGGTCTTTTTCAAGCATCTTCGTGTCTCCCACTAAATAATGAAAGTAACACGGGTAGTGTCCTGGGAAAGAGGTGCAGCATTCCTATTTAAAGAAAAGAAATAGAAATGGAAATGGAAAGAGCTGAAGTGGTACAGGAACTTACTTGTATGTCTATGTGCTATCAGACTACAAACACTATAAATCCCATGTTTTCTATCATATTGGTCTTTCTGAACACATAAAATATATATAACTTTGCTAACAGTGAAATAATATCAATCCAGTTAGCCCAGGCAAGAAAGTAGGGGAAGAAAGATTTTGCCTTTAGACAATTCATATATGAAGGCCTGGAGAAAAGGGTGCTGTGTTTGTTTCACCTTCCTAAGGCTAGTCTGTACTATAACATAAAGTATCATTTCCTCTGACACTCCAGGTTAACCAGGGAGAGCTGTGCCTTAAAAGATTCAGCTCCCAAAAGACAAAAGCAAAAAATTAATCTTTCTGAGGAATCAGGTGCTGTGGAAAGGTGGCTCCTCTCCAGAGGCCACTTGGCTGGTCTGTCCTTTGATACTGTTTATTTCCATTGTGAGAAGCACCTTGTGCTGCTGGGATTTATACTGACAGCTTGGTATCCTTTCAAGGCTTTAGTGTCATAACAAGGGTAGCGTTCTTACATTTATTTTTTATTGTGTATAACAGGAGCTTCATTTTGCCCATGACCCCAAGTGGCAGAGCTGATACAGACGGTGTGTGCTATGGTCATCCTGCTAGTGTTTCATGTTGTTCTGGGTCACAGGTATGACAACATGCTGGGTTGCAACTGCTGTCCGGAAAATTGGCATCTACCTGTCAATATAGTTAAATGTTGACAGCTTTCTGATGAAACTTGTATTTACATAATGAAAAAGGCTGACAGCCACTTTTCTGCACTGCTTTCTGTGCTCTTCCTGTCATCACTCCATAGTGCTGGAATAAGAAATGAGCATGTTTTGGCAGTGTCAATACTAATGTTGTAGAAACCCTTATTAAAAATAAAAGTTCCATGATGAATTCACCTGCTGGTTAAGGCAGTTTCAGGAAAGCAGCTCTTGAATGGGTTTGTATGACAGCTGGAAGCAGGTTCCAGTGGTCACTGGGCATGGCTTGGCCATACAATGACAACTGCTGCCCAGGACAGTGCTACCCTCTTCACCTAGGCTGAAGTGCCCCATGGCACAGTGCAGCATGGCATAGAAGTGCTGGCTTGTACCTAAGCATGTTGCAGTCATGCTGATGGGGTTCTTTGAGCAGGGCTTTTTCCTGGGGCATCACACTGCATGACTACGCAAAGTCATTTGGGCTGCTGCAGTCTTTTCACCTTTCTGTCCCAAGTGCTGCTGCACAGGGTGGAGGCATCTGTCAACCGTCCTAGAAGCATTTAGCTGTGAATCAGAACACATTACAGCAGATAACTAAAGTCACTGTTGCTGACTTCTGAATTAAAAATTCCTAACGGCAAAATCTCTGAGCAAAAGTCACAGCGAGTCACAGAGAGGCCATTAGAAGGATACAATATGCTAGCATAAAATGTCAGTCCATAATATGGAGTAAAAAATGAAATTATAGATCCATCTAAACTCTGAAGAAAAAGAATTAAAGTGGTCTTGTGTTATTCTCTGGAAGTTATCTCCTCCTTTTTCTGCTTTCATTCAAAACTACTTTCATGTGCTCCTTAATGCTTTTTTTGTGGGAGATATAAGTCTGAATTTTTAGTACAGAGAAGTAAACCAAAGAAAAATACATCACATGGTAGCCTGACATACAGAAATGGAGGAAAAAAAAAATACCTGGAGATCTGTTTCACTGCTGGGCTGCTAATTCAAAGACAGTCCAAGCCGTAATTACTCTTCTTGGTCAAGTCCCAGAGCCTGCTGAAGTCCATGACAAGGCAGGGGTTGACCTGATCAGCATTTTGATGGCTCATCTGGAATTCATTTGATGGTCTTAAACAAGGTTTTGGGTGACAAGCGTTCACACTGAAGTGTGCACTCATATCCTGTGTTGTTTAGCAGTGCAGATGCTCGCCAGGGAGGCTTTGCAGTGAGGAGCACATGGTCTCCCCTCTGAGGCTTCCTGATGAGATCTAGCCTGGGATCTTTGCCCCTTCTTGAAACGCTGTGGAAGCCATGGAAATGCAGGGATATATCTTGTTCTGTTCTGTGCCTGATCTCCCATACCTGACATGCATTAGCTGTAGTTCCTTGGTAGGTATCAGGCCTCTACCGTCTTGAGAGCTGTGAGGACTGAAGGAGATGGGTGGATGCAGTTCGTACCTGTTTAAGAACACTCTAATGTGTGCTTCAAGATGAAGGCATAAGGCACAGGAGACTTCTCTGTGTCATTCAGGACTTTTTCCATGCCTGGAAACATCCCTGTTGTTTGATGCTGCTGCAGTGGGGCCAGCAGTCTCCGTGGCCGGGTGACTTTGCACTATAATTTTGGGAAATTATCACTGTGGTCTTGCTTTTTCTCCATGCTTTTGCTCTGCTAGTTTAGCTCTGAGTTCGAGCATGCTAGGAGGCAGCAGTGAATTTTTGTAATTGCTTTGTGGGCACAAGGGTTACCCTTTTTGTCGAGAAGAGTGATGTGGTGGGAAATCTGAATTTAGCTCACAAGACAGGGCAGCCATTACCTCAGCACTGCTGATGTCAAAGTGAGGCAGAGGCCAGGCAGGAATTGATGGCTGCCCCATCTTGTCTTCAGCAAGTCCAGGAGGAAACGCTGCTAAAAAGACTTTAGACAGGAAGGAGTAACAAGAGTCACTCTAAAATATCATTGCACAAGCTGATAAAAAATATCTGGTGTTGGCTGAACCTGAAATGTGTGACCTTGCTGCATCTGAGTCTTTGCTCAGTGGCAGACCCTCCTGCAGTCTGAGCCAATGAAGCTGCTCAGTCACCTCAAGCGTACAACCAGCCTTACCTGCATGGCAGGAGTTTTTGTTGTAGCAGACCTTTCCCTTTCCTACCCTCACTCAAGATAACCTGTAATAAAAGCAATTTGTCTGTGAACCTGAAAACATCTTCACTGCAGGTTATGCACTGGTCAACTTCAGGCAGCGCTCACTATGGGGAGGTTGGGGCTGCTGAAGACTGAGAACAAAAGAAGCTAATAAAGAACAAGAACCCTTACATAGTTCCATTATCCCCTCCATCAAAATGCATGTCATGGGCATTAATGAATCAGGCTATAACATTTTACAGGCAGACAAAGTCTTCAGCAGGCTAAATAAGGAAATTTTGAAGGATCAGACTTGGAGAGGCCAGTCTGGGCACTTACGTAAGACAAGAAGATGATGAATATGTGACTGCTGAGAGATCACTCTGAGTCCTAGGTTTGTTCCAGGCTGTGACTTTAATGACCAACGCTTAAGTGGCATTTCTGAATATTTTCTACACATCAGTCCTGCTATAAGCAATGAAGCTCAATGGCTTTTCTCTCATGGAGGAAGGAAATACAAATGCGTCACAGCTGATATAGCAGTTACTCAAAGAATCAATTTTACCCTGCTTTTGTAATTTTGTCACAGCCTTCTGCCAGCTGATTCTTCCTGGAGGCTTAAAACACAGAAATTTCTAAATAGGAGTGGACTTTAAAAACTGTGTGGTTTCTCAAGGTGCATGAGCAGAAGTTGCATATGTGAGCACGGTTTCTGCTGAATCTGGTTGCCAGCTCTGAGAGCATATCAAACTGCATCCAGGATCACTCTGGAAGACTTGTCACCAGTTTTATTCCTACTGGGGCACATGTGACAGACAGATACACTACCTGTTCCCCACTCTGGGTGTCAAGGAGGAGGAGCCTATGGGGGGCTGGAGAGAGTGAGCACACTGTACAGCTCCAGCTCCCATGCCAGGAGTGTCATGGCTCTTCTCTGGCTTGTAGAGGGCTCACATGGATCATAGACTGAATACCTTGAGAGTATTTACTTCTACTGTGAGGTAGGAAGGTAGAGACTTGTGCAAGCACAAGCATGGCGAGGTCACTAACACTGCCTGAGATGCTGGTGCTGTTCCTTGCAATATGTTGAATAGAGGCGGAATCGGCTTAATTCTTGATTCTTTAATTTGCTTGGAGCTGGTTGGTTTGGCTCAGCACATGGATGTCCTGAGCCCCAGTTCCTCAGGGTGTCATACTGAACTGTGGTAGCCTCAGAAACCTTCCTCTGAAGCAGCTTAGGAACAAAACCTCGGGCACTTCTTTCATGGAAGGTCCTTGTGTCTGTAGGGGGGACTGTCTGGAAAGCAAGCCAAAGATCCTATCGAAGAGAAATAAATCATGACCGCCTGACTGCACTGTGTAGGCACAATTAACTTATGTTTTAACATCAGCACATCCTCTCAACAAGTGGTACAAGTCCTCTGAAACTCTGCTGCAGATCCTGATATTATGCTCCCAGCACCCTGCACAGATCCTTCAGTAAACCTTGTGACACTCTGCAGGCACTTTTATCAGCTGGGAAGACCTCACCAGTGGGGCATGAAAGTCCACTGATATCTTACAGTGTAAAAATCACAAGATCATCTGGCACAATGTTTTTATTTTGGGAAAAAACCTCTCTGATAAAGCAGCTGATTCATGTCAGCCACTTGAACCTGAAGCTTCCATCACTAGCTTCATGTGAAGACGTCATTAGTGAGATCCATAAGTTAACAAGCTTATTTGCCTTCGTTTTATTTTTCCGTTTCTTTTCTTAATCTTTCCCTGAACAAGTCAAAACCAAACAAAAAATCCTCCCCAAAACCCCAGCTCATGGTTTCATAATGTTTTTCCAGTCACTGAGAAATGAATATCAAAAACTAGACAGTAGAATAGGAATAGCATGATGGTAATTCAAAACACACATATTCTGCATTACATTTTCATTACAGGTGCACCATAAAAATAAAATATTTATACTTGTGTGCACTTCTTTCCTTTCTGATAGCAGAGTGAATATGATAGTATTTTCTGAGACTTGTAAGATAAACATTTTTCAACCTATTTTTATTTACCTAAGATATATATTCATCAATAGTTTCTTATTATAACCACTGAAGTTCTATCAAAGGTGAAGGAAGTAGAAAGAAGTATGACTCAAACATTTCTCAAGCTAATGGACATGTCTGTGAAGGATACATAGACACTCATTCTCTAACAAAAAAGGTTGCCTCAGAAACGCAAAATTTCTGGGGCTTTTACATTAAATCCAGTCATCTTGGGTAATATTGCCATATAATTTCTGTACTAAATGGAAACCATTTTTACCCTCAAAATTGTGTGTAAAGTCTCATTTTCCTCTTCCTAAAGTGCTCTGTGTCTGGAGAGACAAGTGTATTGAATTACTATTTATTTTCAGTGTTGTATCTCACTCTTGTTGGTGAAGAAGAAAGGCCTAGAAGTTTGGGTTTTCACCACATTATCTCCTTGATTGCAAAGGAACTGACTTTATAGCTGGGGTAGTAATGAGGATCATTAAAGAGGGACAGCAATGCAGTGCACAGTGACATTTAGTCTGTGTACAATTTCCTTATTCAGTTTAGAATAAATATCAGAGAAAATGCTCAAAAAACTTTGTATTAGCACATTAGAACTATAATCTTGCATCAAATTCCCTGAAGTAAATACATGTTTGCAATGATTTCATTTGAGCCTTGCTGAATTACACTGAGTAAAGCTCTGAATTCTTTTATTATGATGGTTGCTATTTTTCATAAGATCATTAGGTCCAATGAAATAACTTAGGGCATCAGAACTGTATAGACCCCACTATGCTTTCACAGTCACTGGTGCAAATGAGATACATCAATCAGTTATAAAAGGAGTCAGGGTGAAAGGGGGTGAAAATCAGTTTGTTGTGCTCCTTGATAGCTCTGCACATTTTCAAGGAAATGCAAACATAATTTTCCTTTTCAATGACTGTGATTACATGCAGTCTGATGAGTTTTTTTTTCCATAGGGAAGTCAGAGAAGGAAGATAGAAAACACTGAAAAAGATGGAGGGGTAGCTTCTGAATCCTGCATCTGCTCAGCTGAACTTCAACATGAACTGTTCCTTTTCTCTTCTGGCTCTGTGGCACTTTCTGAGTCCTAAACTGCCACTAGTGCCTAAATAAAAATACCGGTGTTGAAGGAAGTGCAGGCTCTGAATCTTAGATAAAGCTGCTACTTTCTCGAAGGCTGTCTCCTGCACACAAACGTAAATATTCACTCTGCTTTTGGTGTGACTGGGTTAAAAATGACAATTCTGTCATCATTCAGTCAAAGGGTCTTTCTAGGCCACTTGCACCCATTCTTCATTGACAAGAGTTATTTATTTTCCTCACATGAATGCTATTCTTCCATCCAAAGACCATAAAGTCTTGCAGTTTTTCACAAACGAAGCAAATGACCAGAGCCAAATGCACAAGCCTTCCCCTCAAACTCCCTCTCTGTTGCTAAATACATTTTCTTAGCCCAATTTTATCTGCCCAGGGCCTTCCTCTCCAAGTTATGCCATTACACGTCTGCCAGGCTTCTTATTACTGTATTATTTCCTGCTTTGAGTTTCCTGTCTTCCTCAGCTCTGGAATTGGTTGCCATCTCTCAAGTACTAAAATGTGTATGCTCTCAGCAGTAATATAAATTAATCAAAAAGCAACAAGCGAGGAAAAAATGACCACCACCTTGAAATATCAATTTTTTTTTTTTCTTGGTTGTAGAAAATCCTTAAACACTTCTCCCAAGTACTTTTAAAAGTAAGTGAATTAAATTGGCTAATGTGCAGCTAATACCTGTGTTGCTAGAAATGTGTGGATAAAACTGCTGCAGGCACAGGAATTTTACAGGAATAAAATCTACGAAATTTAGCCCCTCTGTAATATGTTAAGTACAATAAGGATGTTTAATGTCCTAGCCACTGTGTAAGCAATACCATTTCACAGATGATATAATAGAATTGCTGCTCCCTTGGCTGATCCATAGAGATGTGGGAATTTCAAACCATCTCACAGCTATTTATTAGTTTCAATTAGAAACATTTAGATTTGTGATTACTTGCAACCTCCTAAAAAACTTTCAGGCAGCAGCAGAGCAAGTGTAAACCTTTGGCGGTGAGTAACTTCTGAGGTCCTTCAGAAGCAGCATGTGAATCCTGGAGTCCACCTACCGTATGCTGAAAACCACAAAGTAAGACAGAAATAACATTAACAATGATGAATGGATTGACAAGAAATACATCAAAAGGAAGCTATCAGCAAAACAGGAAACACCAGACTGATGCAAGTGAGTGGTCTTTAACCTGGTGGCTTCTTCCTGCCTGTGCTGACTGCCAAGATATTCAGAAGACAATATGAAATGAACCATAAAGAAATGTTCTTCAGGGGAGCTGTCATGAAAGTCCTTATTTTATGCACTGAAAATAAAAATGTTTCTCTCCATTATATTATTTGTTATTCTTTCACTGTAACAATGTGGGTATACATCACCAAATTAGCCTGAGACTTCTAAAACTTTTAGAAGGTTGCTGTGCCTGAGCTAAGTAAAATCTTGTAGTAAATGATTTTGACAGTCCAGTCACCATTTTAACAGGAGTGTTTCTTTGTGATATATATACATTTATTACCTTTCACTTTAGGGAATGGCTTCACACTGTTATGTTGTGAGAAAGGAAAAAAATCTCAGCAGACATCCCGTTTCGGTTTGCACCACATGTCAAGTTATATATAGGTATATTTTGAAATGCTACATTAAATACTTTCCATGTTTCACCTGTAGCTCAGGGATTGCAAAAGTCTGACTAAGAAGAGATTTAGCCTGGATCCTGCTCTTCTAATTTCCATTCAAATCAGAAGTTAGTACTTCTGGTTATTTTCTTGGTTTTTTTGTTTGTTTGTTTTTTTTTTTTTTTTTTTTTTTCCCAAATATTCAAGAAAAATAACAACAGGTATAGCAAAATAAAAGGAAAGATGTGTTTCTGTGCATTGCCTATGCCTCAAACAAGCACATACTTGGAAATAGGCAAATACGATTTGCAGCTACAGTAAAGTTAGGCAAATGTTTTACAGCTAAGGTTAGAGTACAGTTATTTTTTTTAATAGCTCAGATTCTGAGCAAGAAGAGTGGATGATGCTTTATATATTTCCTCTAGTCATGTCTTATGTCCTACAGAAGCTCACAGTGGGAGTTAATGCAGTTTTTTGGATTCATGAATGCCTGATACATGTCTTTTTAGGTTTGTTAAATGCTAATTTCCATGGCAGCAGACAGTCTGCTAGAACAGGTATGATAATTCCTTTTGTAGCAGTATTTTTGGCATTAAAACTAAACCTGAAAACACTAACAAACTCTGAGGTGAGAGCTGGTCAGGAATTGCACTAGCAAGTGCTGATTCATCAAAAAGGGAGTGTTTCAAGTAAGTCCAACCTGGTGAGAACTGCAGTTTTTGTGCCAGGCTTGTCCAGGCTTCCCATTTCCATGGCTCTGAGATTGCTTTGTCAACGTGATGGTCCCAGGTCTGGCAAATCTGGAGTCTCCAGGGGTCTGGAGCATCTCTGCAATCCAGATTCAGCTGCTTTTCAATGCTTGTCCTGGTAACAGGGAACATGGAGAGTACTTGCATATCTAATGCTATAGCATCTTATAAGTAAGAGTTATGAATGTATCTACATCTGTTCTAGTATGCAGCTAGAAAAAGTCTGTGAAGAGGTTACAGAGAAAATAAATCAGTGACCAGGAGACTGCAAAAGATTTATCCGGTTTTCAGTTAATAAGACCCCTCAATTCAGTTCAGTAGTGAACAGAATTTCGTCTTTGGCATCAATCAGGTTTGAATATGATCCACAGTGAACCAGAAGCCAAGACAAGAAATATAAGTCCTGATATGCTCTCAACCTTAAATCAGAATGCACTCTGATTTTCATTCCAGTGTCACCTCTTGAAAGAGATAGGACTAACTGTGAAGGCATGGTGGTATTAGCTCCCCTGGATGCCTGGGGTCTTTAAGCTTCACTTGTCAGTGCTTTTCTGAGATACCTGAATATTCACATAGAAATTTTTGCACTGGTAAAACTTCAAACATTTTCTTTAGCAACCATAACTACTAGGGTTATACACTGAAAAAAAACCCAACCAAAAACCCAACCAAAACCCTAAAACCAACAAACAGAAATAGAAAAAAATATCGAAAGCTGAGAAATAAGAGTACAAGATAACAGCTTGAGAGAGGTGCTGGTTTGTTATGCTGCCACAAAACAGATCAATCCATGCCTTGAAGTGAACACCCATGTGTACATCCTTTCAGCTGAGGTGAGTGCAAAACTTAAATAGATCTTCTTCTGCCGCATTCTGCTATCATGAAACTCTAGCTGCTTGTGATCATATTAGAAATATTTTTCAGGTCCTAGTTTAGTTGCTTACAGAGCTAGCAGACAGTTGACAAACACATGTTGTTTAACAGTTATAGAAGTAGGGCTGGAGTGCTAACTGGTAAAAATAGATGTCAGGACTTCCAGAAGATGAGATATAGCTCCTGAGGAAAATGCAATGTGCACTCTGGCAACTGAAGTCATGAGACTTATAACCTCCCAGTGCTCTTGTGGTCCCACTATACGGATGTCGTATACACAGTGAGCAGGTAAGGCAAAAGAATATACCTTCACAGCCTGTTAGCTGAACTGAGAGGAGAGCTGTTGATGAATGTGATATCCAGTACAGTACTATTCTGAAAATAGGCTGGATAGGAAAGACTCCATCCTAACACTGCAATTAATACTAAGATTTGGCTTGTTTATAAAGCTTGTCACCTACCCTTCTAAGCAGGGGAAATCTACCAGATTTCTTGATACCCAACAATTAGACCTCTGGTAACAACATGATGCATCCAGCCTTGGGCCTTTTGTCTTGAATCCTCTGCTTTTGAACATGCCATTTTTGGTGAGTCTGAAGCATAACCTAATGACTTCCTTCAAAAGATCAATAAAGTGGGATTTTGGACTTTTGTGTTACTGAGTGGCAGATCTGTTTTCTGAGTGCTATCTGTCTTTTTCTGCATGATTCCTAAAGTGTGAAATTAACTAAGTTTTCCAGTAAGAGCTGCAGGAATTTCATATGCATTACCTAGGGTTTATGTAATCTCTAACCATGTTTTAATTTCCAGTCCTTATTGAATTCACTCTTTTAACTGAAGAGTCTTCCTGGGGGCTTCTTGCCCTGAGTATTAGCTTTATAATCCCCCCAAATTCCTCAGAGGTGCAAGCTGAGACTGAAGAGCTGGAGGGACTGGGAGGAGCTGGAGCTGTCCTCCCAGCTTGCTGTACTTTGCAGCTAGAGGTAAAGAAAGGCATTCTGATGCAGCAGCATCTTGATATGTGTAGAATCCTGGTCGTTTCTCAGTCTATTTCATGTGTCAGGCAGGAGATATCCATCTCCTGATTTTTATACAGCTCCAGTTACATAATAATATCCATGATAATCCTAATAATGCCTAAGAAGAAAACTTCCAAGGTTGGTATTTTTGAGACACCTCCTCTGAGTTCTCTTGCTATATTTCAGTGTCGTACTTCTGCAATAGCAAAACCAAAGTTCAGTTTTGTCTTGCAGGCAAAAAAGAAAGACATCTTGAATATAGATTATGCTGCTTATGCTAAGATAGAGTACCAGAAAGAAGGTATTTCAAAGATCTGGCTTTACTTGCCACATATGACTGAAATCCCATTGAAGAAATCTTACTTGTCCTAAGGGACTGTAGCAATAGGACAAGGGGTAATGGGTTCAAACTTAAACAGGGGAAGTTCAGGTTAGGTATAAGGAAGAAGGTCTTTACTGTGAGGGTGGTAAGGCACTGGAACGGGTTGTCCAAGGAGGCTGTGAATTCTCCATCCCTGGCAGTTTGGACAGAATTTTGGGTGACATAGTCTGCTGTGAGGTGTTCCTGCCCATGGCAGTGGGGTTGGAACTAGATGATCTTAAGGTCCTTTCCAACCCTAACTATTCTATGACTGTGATTCTGTGATTCTTCTGTATCAAACAACCTAGGCTCTCTTGGAGGTAACCAAATTCATTGTCATGGTTAGTCAATATTCCTAAATATTTTCTTTTGTTTCTAACAAGTTTTTTTGACATTAAAAATATAAACTAATGCAAAGAAAACATTACCATTTTGATAATAGTACAAGATTTTCGAAGGGTTTCTGTCAAGGTTGATGCTGGGAGCAGTGAAAGATTATTTTAGGGAAATTTCCTAGTTTTCTTCTGTTCAGAAGGGAAGAAAAGTGCTTGCCTTACAAGGCTGCCTATGTTCTCTCCTAATCTTCTTTAACCTTATATCTTTAAACGATATGCAGTTCTAGTGAGTCAATGCTACTGTTGATATATTGTCTGTGTATTTTATGTAAAATATAATTTTAGGCTTAAGATAAGATTTTGGTGCTGTTTAGAACCACAGATTTTTTTTTTTTTTTTTTTCCGTGAAGATTTTCCCTAGAGTGTTTTCTTAAAATTTTGAAATAGTAAAAGACTCTCAGTGGTGACAGAAATGCCTATGTTGTGGGGAGAGCAAGTTACATATTTAAGCCTCAGCCTTTCTCTGTGTTTCTTTGCACATGTGCAGACACACATGTTTTAGACATTTCAAATATGAAAAAGAATCTACCCTTCAACCAGAACACAGAATACGGTTTTAGAAGCATAATGGCTTTTTTTTCCCTTATACCAGCTCATTTCATGATCTGATGAGGTCCTCGTGACAGCAAATGTTAGGCTGGGTTCCTCTTGACCAACTTATGTTTCACAATATTTGAACCAGTACCATGAAGAAAGAGAAATGTCATTTATAATAAAAACTATAGCAGAGAAAACTCTTTGAGAGTACAAAGCTCTGAGGAATAATGACTGCTCCTCTCAGAAGTCTAAAAATGTCACCTTTTACAGCTGTTGTAAAATAAGGTACAGGCAAACAGGCTTTGATCCTGTAAGAAGGGTGAAAAGGAACTGATTGAAACTGGCATGAAATAAATTCTTTAATGGTTTGATTGGGATTTAATATTTTCCAAGAAATCTGTGATGTAACGATTGAAAATCCATTAAGAGCCTGTTGTTGTAATTTATAACACAAAAACAAGACGAGGGATTGGGAGACCTAATTAGAGCATAGCAAATTAGTGATAGAAAAACACTTTGGCTAACATCCTGTAATTGATGTTGACACTGCAAGTAATGCTTCAGACATCGTATGCTACTCAAAGAGAGAATTTTAGTCTTCTAAGATAGAGATGTGCTGAAAGAAAATTAGGAGCTCTGTCCACAGCTGATAATAAACCAGTTAAAAACTCTGTACAGTGTTTGATAATGTTTTGTTGTTCAATAAATTTAGTTACTCTTAGTCTTAAACTTGCTTCTTTTTTCATGAAGCATGGTTGAAGGCATTAATGGCATAAATACAAAACATGTAAGTATGTGATTAGAGCTCTTACTGAATGAACCTTCTTATATGTTAATTTGCATACATGTTTAAATGCTTTGCTCGCTTCAAGCCACAGGCTAGTTAATGTGGTCAGAAAACCAATCCATTCTAACCATTGGACCTGTTGATTATTCTTTTATGCAGAAAAACGTTAGCAGCTGATATTGAATTTGCTCCAGTCTCTTCAGGATGCAGAGGCTGGTAAAGGAAACAATATACATTTTCAGAAATTAGTTTGACATAGTAAAAGTTCACCTTGACAAACTGGGAGCCAATTAGACATTTGGCAGTAGACAGCTACATGAAGAGACAGACCAAACTGGGCACTTCTGAAAAGAGCAAGTTTGATGCCTAGAATCTAAAAATGCTGGGGTTTTTTTGTGGTGATACTACAATCAAGAAAAAAACATACTCACAAAACACATTTTGGTTCAAAAGCAAGTGCATAAAAACTCTGAAAGAACTGTCTAATTTTGACCAAAAAACTGGTCAAAGGGTGGCAAATTTTTTCATAAAGCTGAATTACAAGGTAAAACAGAAAGAGAACAATAAATGAAATAATCACTGATGTTGAAGCTGGTAGCTCACTCCAGCAGAATTCAAATAATACCAACAAGAAATCAGGTTCCTAACAGTACAAAACCCTGTATATGAGTCCAATTACAAAATGACAGCACATCTTTCTGAGGTTCTGTTGCCTTGCTAGTTCCCTTGGGATTGAAGCTCTGCACTTTGGGGTGTTAGCTACTCCCTCTCATTAAGGGACCTCCTTTCTGTCTCGCCATATACATCAATAGTGAACATATTGAACAACACTGTGCCTAGTTTTGCTGTCTAAAGTAGACTGCTTATCACCAGCCATCAAATGGGTGTTGCCTGCTTTGTACTTGATGGTCCAGCCAATTTGCAGCCCATGTAGCAGTCTGCTACATTACTCAACTTCCCGCACCACTCTCTCTGTGCCATAGAGCCATCCCTTTCACTGTATAAGGCAATCAGTCTGACCAACCATGATTTGCATTTGGTAAACTTATCCTGGCTATTTCTGAGTACCTTTTTGTTCTCTATGTGTTTGTGGAGCTGGTGGTAAGGCTCAGCAGTCTATAGTTTTCTGGATTCTCATTTTTCTTAAAGAGGGGCTTATTGTTACCTTTTTCAAGTCATCAGTAACCTCCCAGCAGCCATTTTATTCAGAGATGATAAACAGCATACCAGTCATCTCTTTTAACACCCTCAGTTGATACCACTTGGCCCCATGGATTTGAGTACATCTAATTTCCTTACACTGCCACTAGCCATGTTGCCCTCCACTACTGGCTGCACTTCTGCTTCCCAGAATGGACTGGTATACGAGGTGTTTGGCAGCAGGCTTTAGCTGTGAACACTTATATAAAACAGGCATTAAATGTTTCAGTCATTTCTGTATCAGCAATCAGGAGGCTGTTCTTTCCTGTTTGTCTATGGACCAATATCTTCTCTACTTTTGTTATGAGCACTCCAGTGGAATCACTTCATGTTATGCAATATGTCCCTACCTATTTTTAGCTTCATCTGAGCACTGGCCTTTCTGATGTTGTCCTTAAGTGCTGAAACAATGCTTTTACATTCTTCTTTGTTACTTGCCCTCGTTTCCACTTTTTGTTAAGTCTTTTTTTTTACATCTTGATTCACTGAGGGGCTCTGTACTCAGACCAGTGGACCTTTCACTGAAATTCCTGTCCAAAAATATATCTGTCCAGCAGGATAGTCTCTTTCTGATCTCTCTGGAAATTTTATTTGTAAAACCAACCCCACTCCTCAAGGCACCTATGTCCTTCATGGCTGCTTTCCAGGGAATTCTGCTTAGAAATTTTCTAATGAATTCAAACTTTGCAAGCTCAGACTTCGAACTCTGCAGCTCCCCTTCCCAGGTGTCCTGAATCCTGAAGTCAATAATTTCATGGTCACTGCAACCCAAACTGTTGTCAATAGCCACATTTGCCATTCCTTCTCTGTGAGCAGCAGGTCAAGTACAGTTTTAGTACTGCTGGCTCTGCTGGCATTTGTATTAGGAAATTATTAGTGATGTCCCTTAGGAACTTCATGGACAAAAAGGTTCAAGTCTTTTCTCCTTATATTTAGTTGTGATTTGCCTTCCAAAATGATACCTTTCGTCTTTCGTCATAGTCTTTAATTTTATTATTGTTTTTTTTTTTTTTTTACAGATGACACCTGTGATATATTGGAGGTGCAAACAACTAAAGCAGCAAAACTTGATTGTAACTTTTTTTGTTTGCTTGAAAAAGTCATTCCAGTCTTGACATATCTGAGGTCAACAACAAAATCCTGGGAGCCAGTAAGCTTGCTGATATTTCAAAATTCCTGCTGTCTCTGTTTACAGACTTACTATTATATATTGTTAAACTTGGGTGAGATATTCATGATTGCATTCAATACGAGTAAAGACATTTCTTGCCCTGGGGAGAATTAATCATAAAAACCCACACACAGGTAAAATAAGATGCCCTAGGAAAGCTCAAGGGAGGAATACATACAAAGGTTTCTGTATCTTTATTTTTCCTTTCTCTGTTTTCCATCTTTTAATCCCAGTATGGAAAGAAATCATGCTGATATTCAGGCACGGTTTGTGATCATTGCACTCAGTCATGAAAAACAGTGAGTTTTAGGAGGTATCTGAATAAAAAGATTGTTCTGTCTCTGTGAAAATGAAATTGAGAGAGGTAACAGAAAAAAACTTGGACAAGGAAGTGAAGGAAGGAAATTAATGAACTAGGAATATGAATATAGCTGAGGAAGATCTTCCTGCAGGGTAATCAGATGGCTTTTTGAGTGCCAGATAAAGAAGTGCCAGAAAACAAAAGTATGCTTTGCAGGTCTGAGTGGTGCAGGGGAACAACAGCAGCAGAGGTATACATCTCTGTTGGGGAAGCTTTAGCTGTCTGGTATGACCAACAAGCCTGTGGGCCAGTCTGGCGCTTTACCTGGGTTAACTAACCCTATTTTCAAGCTAACCAACCCCGTCTGAGGATTTTCCTCTCATGGCCTTAATTCTTACATGCTTCTGAAGCATCATGAGCTGTGCCTACCTACTGGTGTTCTGTACACTGCAGATATCTCATGGGAGGTTTGGGTTAGAAACACTTCTGAGGGTGCAGGTCTCTGCCAGAGAGTGTGCTTCAGGAAACAGATCCATTTGAGAAGAGCATAGCAGTTTTGTCTGTTAGTGACAGGGAATTATCAAGCAATTTTGACACTTCATTTCAAAACAATCAGAATGCCTGAATTGGCAATGCCCCAAAAGGTTTTGTTCTTTCTGTATTTCTTCTTTTTCTGTTAATGCTTATGTCATGGTAATCAAGCATCTCTAAGTACTTTTGAGAAATTCTGGACAATAAGTAAGAATTTTGTCAACTAAATTTCTTCCAAGAAGCTTGTACTGATACATTTTGGAAATCGGGCTTCACAGTAGTATTTGTTTTTTTATTCTAAATTGACATAGAGGGGGGATTTTCAAGTATTGGCATCTCAGGAAATGTCACATCTATTTCTCCACTATGTCTCATTCTGACCTTATCCAAGAAGAGAAGATGTGTGACACTAGATTGAAAGAGTCCCAGCTATTTTCTATGAATCTTCTTCTGAAATGAAGAAAACCATTTTCTGTCAACTCTGCCCTTTCTCCGATGAGCATAGCCCTCTACACACTAGAATAAGCAGATGGCACAGGTAGAGTAAATTCTACAGAGTTCTGTGTAAATGCTGTGCAGCTTGCAGGGCTTGTCAGGTTTCTCTCTTTTTTTTTTTTTTCACTTTTAAAGGTCACTGTTACATACAAAGAAATTTATGATGCCATTGGAGAGGGCTCATCTGTGTGTACCTGCTTAGAAAGAAGGTGGTGCAACTCATAATTAATACAGAAGAAATACTATATCAATTTCTACCAGAGTTTAATTCAGAAACAGGGCAGATATGCCCATCATTGTAAGCATTTTTTTAATTTAAATTATCATTTTTGTCCCTCAGATTGTAAAGCTATTACAGTGTACTCTCAAACCAGTTTATCAGGGACTTGCAGTTACTTCCAGGCATCTTTCATGTACTCTGCAGATGAAGCTGTAGCCCTCTGAAATCATTAACCCACATCATATAACACAAAGTACTAAAGAGTATAGAGAGGTGGTACCACATTCAGGCAGTAAAAGTGGACTTTAAAGCTTTTCTTTTGCCTTTCCACTGGTAAAGGTGGTCTTGCTCCATTATCTTGTTAATGCATTGCCAGCTAACACCAGGTGAAGATTTACTGCTAACCAAACACTTCCATGCTGTCAAGTATTTCTCAGCTGCTGCTTTCAGCATTAGCCATTATTCTGGACAAACGAAAATAGCTAAACCAAATGAATTTTATCTGCCAGTGGAAGCATGAGAGAAAGAAATACCCACGCATCTCAGTGTTTAGTAGCTCTGCTTTTCTCAGGAAGCTAAAATAATTAGTGGTCCTTTTGGTTTACTTTATTCTTAGTTGTTGTGGTTTAAACCCAGCTGGCAATTCAGCCATGCAGTTGCTCGCTCACTCCCCCCCCTTCCTCCCCCCACTCCCAGAGGGATGGGGAAGAGATTCAAAAGAATGTAGCTCCCACGGGTTGAGATAAGAACAGCCCAGTAACTAAGGTATAACACAAACCACTGCTGCTACCACCAATAATAATAATGATAA